>CAUYQV010150606.1:0-42806 GCA_963574575.1 Galagoides demidoff | reverse complement strand
ATTCCATTGTTTGTGTATAAAGAAAACACAGATATGCACACACACACACACACATACACCACACACTTTCTTTATTCACGTATCTGCTATTAGACACCTATGCTGAACCTGTATCTTGGCTATTGGGACTAGTACAGCAATATACCTGGGGGTGCCAATATCCCCATGATGTCCTAATTTTCTCTCCTTAGGATGAACACCCAGTGGTGGGATTGCTGGATCACATGTTAGTTCGAGTTGTAATTTTCTGAGGACCCTCGATACTTCTCTCCATAGTTTACACTCCCACCGGCAGGGTAGAAGATTCCATTTTCTCTACATCTTTGTCAACATTTGGTACTTTTTGTCTTTTGGTAATAGCCATCCCAACTCAGGAGAGATGATACTTCAGTGTGGTTTTTATTTGCATTTCCCGATAACTAGTGATGCTGAGTAATATTCACATTTCTGGCCATTTGTATGTCTTCTGTTGAGAAATGCTTGTTCAGATGATTTGTCTATTTTTTAATTGAGTTATTTGTGTTTTTGCTGTTGAGATATTTCAGATCCTTATATATTCTGGCTATTAATCCCCTCTCAGATGAATAGTTGGCAAATATTTTCTCTCATTCTGTAGGCTACCTTTGCACTCTGTTGATTGTTTCCTTTTTGAAGGTTTGAAGGTTTTCCTTTTTGAAGCATTTTTAAAATGCTGAAGCTTTTTAGTTTGATATAATCCCATTCATTTATTTTTGCTTTTGTTGCCTGTGCCCTTGAGGTCTTATTCATAAAATCTTTTACCAAACCAATATCCTGAAATATTTTCGTCATGTTTTCTTCTACTGTTTTATAGTTTTAGGGCTTACATTTAGGTCTTTGATTCATTTTGAGTTGAGTTTTGTAGGAGTAGGAGATGGGCACTGAGTTTCATTCTTCTACATTTGAATATCCAGTTTTCCCAGAAACATTTATCTAAAAGAAGCAATTCTTTTGAAGGCAAACCTCCATTGACTGTAAGTTATCTAGATAGGGAAAGTTGCATATGTATTTTGTAAGAGGTATTTTCCTCAGGCCTTCCAAGAATCGTCAAATAGCTAGAAGGGGGATACTGGATGTTACAGCTTCACAAAACCTACACTACTTACTCCTAAAACTTTGGAAAACAGAGACGTGGTTCCCATCAAAGCAAAAGTTTCATTGATACCCACTGTGATGAACATGTTTTACTTTAGCCAATTGACACAAAGCATTTTGCTAAATTGGAGGAAATCCCCAGAAAGGTGATAGATAGCTAGGCTGAGGTTCCATCTCCCAATATGGAATCCTGAGGGACAGATGATCCTTCTGCCCCTGGTCCCAGAGAGTCGGCTTTTTCTACACTAAGATCATAGCCACACTTTGCCTCCCTGCATTCTTGCCAGAGACAAGAATGTGAGTTTGGGGTGGCCCCTGTGGCTCAAAGGAGTAGGGCGCTGGCCCCATATACCGGAGGTAGTGGGTTCAAACCCAGCCCCAGTCAAAAAAAAAAAAAAAAGAATGTGAGTTTTATCCACACTGGTTCATTATACATGTATTTTATCCTACGTTAACTAGAGTCAAATTCTTAAATTCCACTGTTTGAAACCAAGAACCCTGGGTATGGTATATCTCAAAAAGAAAAAAAGATGAATGGATAGGAGAAAGGAGTGGAAGGAGGAAGACAGAAAAGAAAAGAAAAACTAATATTCTTTCCATCAATGGAAAAACTTTTAAAAATATGTATTATCTTTAATTCTCATTTTTTACCAATTTATGAGCCCATGACACTGGTATACAGTAAATGAGTAGAAATCAATTTACTGAGACAGGAGAGAAGCAACATGATGTCACAGCTGCACAAAGAGCAAAAACTTAGAGATTAAAAACTACATAAAAGAACAGCCTCACCTTCCAAACAGCGATTGTCTTAGACGTTCAAATGCCAAGAATTGTCAGCCTCCTGTCCCTTGGCATGACACGCTGGGTCATGTTTCACCGTATGTGCACAAGACAGAAAAAAAAAACACTGCTCAGTTCAGTGATTTTTGAAATGTAATGTGCATACTAGCATTGTTTACTAAAATAAAGATTATATTTGCAGGGGGTAGAGGGTTTAATTTATTAGCAAGCTGCTAAAGGGACTTTTCTATGTTTAAGAGAGATAATATACTTATGTAGCACTCCTCATGAGGCTTTTGATTTTCGGTTTTTCATAATAAACCCCACATAGCAGGGGCCAGACACTGGGCATTTTTCCCTGGAGTCACTCTGGCTTTTTATCGGGGCTGGACTTAAGTATCCTTTCCTGGAAAGAGCCCAAGATCTCACATCCTTGAGCCGGTACAAAGAGGCACAGTAATATTTCAGGATGTGGTTTCAGCCAAAGGTGATAGAATCACAAGGCTGGGTTGCAGGAGGAAATGACAATCGTCAGTTGTCCTGAATGTTTCCCCATTACCTGGTGTCTTCCTGTTCTTTTCCCCTCCCTAACTCTCCAAGAGTCTCAGTTACCACTGATGGGAATAATTAGCAATCAGGGCAAGCGGCAAAAGCATTGGAATACTTGAGCTCATTTGAGAACAAATTTAATAGCACTAGTAAGCTAACAAATGAATCACTGAACTAAGTGATGACATAAATTGTCATTATGATGACATAAATTGAGAAGATTGTCCTGAACTCTCAAAACATCATGTTTCACCTAAGAACCATTAATTCACCCATTCTCATAATCTGGGCGACAAATATCCACACTCTGAGTCTTTGGCCTGTCTCCCTTATCCATTATTAGGTACAGAGCAACATACAGGTTTTACACTAGACGCGGACTACCGCGTTAACTGTAATCATTCAAGCACTGACTCCTATGCGTAGTTGGCAACCATGAATTTCAGCACTTGCTCCCAAGGAACTGAAATTCACATTCAGCTTATATGTTTGAGTAACAGCCACATACCAGATACTGAGCTAAACACTTAAACTTATATAGTTTCGTAGTAGTTACAAACTCAGGCTTGAACAAGGACAGGGAAGGTTTGAATTTTGCCTTCATCATCTTCTCACGACATCTGTAATAGGTCACTAAACTTCTTTTAAGCCTCACTTCTTCATCAGTAAATTGGGTATAACAATAATATCTATCTGTGCTGAAAAAAGTTAACTCGGCAGGCCTGAATTGTTCAAACCTTGCACATTCCTAAGAGGGGCTTGTTTTCATGACCGGCCCTTGGCCACTTCCTGGGAGTTGAGCTGTTAAAATGTTCCAAGAACTAAAAGAATTTTGTACTTCTGGGTCCATGGGCCACAATGTACCAGTTTATCTAGACAGTTGTGCAAACATCGTGGTTACGCTGGCCTTCTGGGGTTCTGGAGCTTCACTGGCTATGGTCAGTCATATCTGCACATGAAAGATTCCCAGGAAAACCCCTGGATTGGTTAGCTCATGTGAGCCTCACTGACAGCCTTCACATGTCTTGTCTAAACTCATTCCTGGAGGAATTAACCACGTCCTGTGCAACTCTACTGGAAGAGGACTCTTGGAAGCTTGAGCCTGGTTTCTTGAGGACTTAGTCTCATGCACCTTTTCCCTTTGCTAATTTTGCTTTTTATCCTTTCATTACAATAAATTCTAACTGTTAGGTATTACAACTGAGTCCTATGAGCCCTTCTAGCAGATCACTTTACCTGAGGGTGGTATTAGGGATGCCTGACCCGCCATTCCCAAGGTTGATTGTGAAGATTAGATGACAGCATGCATATTCAACACTGGACACAATGCCTAACCCAAAGTGTTCAGAGGGTGTTAGTGATATCATTATTAAACATTATGGTATACAGTCGTATAAAATTCTATCTTATTACATGGCATATGTAACTATATACTTGGGTACTATACTTTCCTAATTCAAGATTGAGATCATTCTCTCTTATGTTCTCATTCCTTAAACATTCATTTACCTCTCTCATGCTGTTGATAGAACTACATTTCTACCGAACAAACAAACTAATATGCTAACTTCTAAGGCTATCAACAGATGCCATGAAATACCTGGATTCTTGTTAGCCATTAGCCAGATAGTGCTTGATTATGTTTCCTACAGCTCCTTTCTGATGCCTTGTAGAGGAAGGAACAAGATGACATCTGGCAAATACGTGCTCATGTGGCACAGCCACTGTTGATCGCCTACCCAAAGCCATCCCTCCTTCAACCTGCATAACAGAATCTCAGTTTTGTTCAACAACAATGTAGCCAGTCCCAGGGAATAAATCTTGATTGGTCTAAGCCATTGTTTGAACCAATGATTGAAATGAAGACTTTCTCTCTCACACATACAATTTTTTAACCATGATTTGGAACGATGATGTGCCCCAGTTATGAATGATGAGACAAAGATAGACCATCCCGGAAAGTGACTGGGAAAGATCTTCCCTCTGATTGTACAGAGAAAGGCAGAGGGGCCCTTTGCTCCCCTTATTGCCCAACTTTGGGGATGGACACACGCAGACCCACTGTGCGTTGTGCAATTGTCATCCCAAGTTTATAATGGAGACACCATCAAATTACTGGAGATGGAAGGATGGAAAGATAAGAGAGTTTGGATTCTTGATAAAATTGAGCCATAAAACCAACCCTGGAACAACTTATCTTCAGACTTCCTACAAATAAGGAAAATAAATGTTCATTTTGTTTAGTCTCTATTGCCCGAGGCTTCTCTTACTTATGACTAATAGTATCCTGCTACACTTGTTTCAACATGCGCGCTGTAAACACAAACCATGCACAGCCCTTATCTGGGAGTCCTGGAAAGGTAGCACATGTACAAGTCAGAACTTAATGGTGTGTGTGCTCTCCCCACACAAAAACACCTTGTGGAGATCACTACAAGGCAATAGGTAAAGCACTAATTCATTATTTTTAAAGAGATGTTTACCACTACAAATACAAGATCTTATATACCAGTGCCTTTCTTCTATGGAACAGAGTGCAAGGACTGAAATTGCTAGACCAAAGAGTATACATATTTTTTAAAATTTAATAGATGTTGGCAGATGTTTTTCCCCAAACCTATAACACCTCCAGATATATGGTTTATCTTTCAAGGGTACAAGTAAATCTTTGTAAAAGTAGAATATAAACATCTTACACAATAACTAAGAAAAAGGCATAAAGGCTACGTTAACCAGTTTGATAAAAATATTTCAAATTGTATATGAAAACACCACACTGTACCCCATGATTGCATTAATGTACACAGCTATCATTTAATAAAAAGAAAAAAACCTATAACACCTCTTATTTCAACCCACCATAAAAATAATCCTTTTCCTAAATCATCATCTGTAATAGTTGCCGTAGGTCTTTTCAATTTTCATCAGCCTGATTGTCATAAATCACATTTTATTTTTACTTCCATTTGCATTTACCTTACTAGTAATGAATTTTAGAATCTTTTTCTATATTTGTTGGCCATTCGAATTCACTTATCAACTGGGTTGTTTCTCTTTTTGTCCAATGTTTAGCTATTTAGACAAATAGTTACAAATATTTTGTTCTAGATTAAATGCTTTGAGTACATTTACAGGAGTATTAGCTGATACAATGCGCAGTTGACTTGTGTCACAATTCTCTAAATTCAGTATCTACAGTTACGCGCACAGTCTTCACTTTACTGATTATTATCAATATTAGAGACGTAGGGGGAGTGACTCCTCTTTGGGGTGTACTTAATCCTTTCTTGAAGTTGAATGTGTGCTAATTTAGATATCAGGTAAAAAATACAAGATTTTAAAGTCAGCCTTTCTTTGTGTATCATCCTGGGTCCTTCGTGGCTATTAGGAGTTGGCTTATTGATCACAGTTGTCTGTTCTTTCCCTCTGAGTACTTGTCCCCTTGTGTATGGTAGACCCTGTTGATGTCTTGGTGTGGATAATAGTGTTGCCACAGTCTACACAGAAATAAGGAAAAGATAAATGACAACACAATTAGAACCAGATGTGAAATGAGCAGTATTTCAAAATTGAGTGAAAGAGGGGTGAGTTACTTGCTTTGTTTTCTGTTAGGGCTGTAGTAACCATCTGGGGAAGACATTTTGGAGTAGTGGCACAGTGTCCTTGGGGGAATAAGGGTGTCACAAATGTAAACAGGCACTGAAACCCTCCCTGACAGAGCGAGGTTGTCCTGGATGTTTTAGGCAGACCTTTTCTGTTTACACTATTGTACCATATGCTTACATTGTCATATATTAAAAAAAACTAATAATCATTCCTCAGTGCAGTTCTACTTTATTTTTCAGACTTATACTATGGGGGGGAAGCTTTCTCTGTAGAACAGCCACAGTCTTTTACTTGTGCCTATTATGGAAAAATGGGCTATACGGAGACATCTCTTCAAGAACATTTAAAGAAGGAATAAGATGGAGATCCACTTTTCTCTCCTTCCACATGGATAATCAGTTGTGCAAGTATTATTTATTAAATAAACTGATTCATTTTCCACTAAAATAAGCTACTGCTCCTTTAAAAATATATTAAACTTATCTATACTATTCTTTCAGAGTTGGGGAAATCTATGGCCTTGGGGCTGTGAGGGGCCTTCTGGCTCCTTGAGTGCACCATATGACTAAATCCAAATTTTATAGAACAAATCCTTTTAATAAAATCTGATAAAAATCATACTAAAATGCAGCCATTTTATTATATGTATACAGTGCTAATATCCAATAAGAAAAGAACTCTCCCTCTGCATATTTCCAACTATTCTGAAGTATTTACTCTTCAGTATGAACTTTAACCTTCTTAGACCAATCATCCCTCCAAAAAGTGCTAATTTTTATTTTAGTGCATTATGTTCATCCATCCATTAAGTATATGTGTTTAGTGTTTGTGTCACTAAGTATTCCCACTAAACATGCTATGCCCTTCCATTTGTTCACAGCATAATTTCTTTCAGTAAGATTTTCGTTTTCTTTATATAGGTACTTTATCTTTCTTGTGCAATTTAGTTCTACTATATTTTATATTTTTCTAATGGTTATAAAGATTTTTTTCACTTCTATTTCTAAGTATTTTGTCAAAATAGAGAAAACTATTGTTTTTTAAAAATTTATCCTGTAGGCAAGGATGGAGGGGGATTGGTGTGCTCACACCTAACAGGCACACCCAAAAGGGGATATGGCACACCTCCCGGGTGAAGAGCTCAACTACACCTTGGACTTTACCTAACAGATGCAAACAATGTCACCTCATGGTTTGTACCCTCAGAATTAATCTGAATTTTTTAAAGAAACAGAAACATACAACGTGAGGGCATTCAGCACGCCCCCTGGGTGAAGGGCTCAGCTACAACTTGAACTTCACCTTAGAATTGAAAACAACGTAACCTAAACATTTGTACCCTCACATTAATTTGAAATTTTAAAAAGTCAAAAAAAAAATAAAAATTAAATAAAAAGCTAATAAAAAAGTAGAAATGAAGACATTCTCTGTCTCTCACAAAATTTATCCTGTATCCATAGACTTACGAATTTTTTCTTTTTAAATCTAAGGATCTTTACTAGAATTTCTTAAATTTTTTAGGTGTACAATAATACAAAAAGAGATAATCTGATTTTTTTCCAAAGTTTTAACGGTCTTTTTCCTGTCTTACTTCACTGCCTTCACTGGCACTTCCAAGATAATGATGAATCTAATGACGACCATGGGCACCCCTATCTAGCAACTCATTTAATTAAAATGGTTTTAGTGTTTAAAGATTTAAAGCATTTGTTGAGTGGCTTTATAATTTCTAATTTCATTATATTCGATTTTACTTGGTGAATTTTATTGGAAATAACTGATTTCCATTAAACCTCTTTAAGTATCTATTGATATAATTACACTTTATAGATATTAATTATTGCAATTACGTTTTTCCTTCTATGTGCTGAGACAGTAATGTTAATAATTTCCTGCTATTGACAACTCCTGAAAATCTAAGAAAATAAATCTGCTCTGTAAAATGCATTATTCTTTTGATACACTGCATATATTACTTGGTACAAATTTTTTTTTTCAGTGTTTTAAAACCACAGCTTGATTCAAAATAATGTTAATCCAGGTCAATTCAGACTCTCTTAACAGTTATTTAAGGCAGAGTTTGAGAGTTTCAATGCCTCTGCTGCCATGTGACTAGAATACAGAATTAAGGAGAAGTGGTGAGGGGCATGATACATATTCAGACAGTTGCACGATTTGCATGCTCATCTGATCCAAAAGGCAAAAACGAGATAAATAGTAAAATATAGAGATGATATAAATTATTAATAATTATCTTCTATGCTCCTTTCTGAGAGTGATCTACGGTTTTATAGTATTTGTTGGCCATCTTTGGCAGGTTCTCTTTTAAAGTTATTTTGGCTTGATAAAATGTATTCAAAAGATTTTCTTTCATAGCTCAAATAATTTTGCAATTATATTCTTTAAAGATAAGCTATATCTCAGCTGTGAAAACATCTGATTGTGTTGCATTTCTCAATGTCAAATTTATAACCATCTTTCCTATACCCCTGTTAATCTCCTCTTAAGTCAGTTTTGGTAACTCTATTTTCTAATGAAATCATTCTTGCCAGGTTTTCAAATTTGCAGCCCCTGCGCTGGATGCATTTTTATCTTGCAGTTCTTTTAGGCCTTTCTCTATCTGTAATTACGTTTCTTTTCTCTTTTTTTAATTAGAACTGTAAGGTGAATCTATTTTATGGATATTTTAAAAAAGAACTTTGGACAGGCACACTTAAAAAAACAATAAGACATACTATTAATTAACCATGTGTTTATTATTTAAGCAAAGACACACAATTAAGGTGATCTTTAAGGAATTTCAAATACCTAAAGATTATTTTGCACCACTTCTGGAGATTGGAAGGTTGGAATTTTGTCTCTCTGTATGCAAAAAAATAAAGCATATGTACATTTTTAATAAATAACTATATTCTCTTAAAAAAAAAAACTTTGGATACGTTTATTTCTTTTTCTAATTTTTTTGTTTGTTTTTCATTAATTTTAGATTTTACTTCTTATAACTCATCTCTTCTGGTTTGTTTTTCCTTTTCTAATTTTTTTTTGTTTGTTTTTGTTTCTGTTTTTTGAGACAGGAGCCTCAAGCTATCCCCCTGGGTAGAGTGCTATGGCATCACAGCTCACAGCAACCTTCAACTCCTGGGCTCAAGTGAGTCTCCTGCCTCAGCCTCCCAAGTAGCTGGGACCACAAGCACCCACCACAGCTATTTTTTGGTTGCAGCTGTCATTGTCGTTTGGCAGGCCTGGGCTGGATTCGAACCCACCACCTTAGTTGTACGTGGCTGGCACCTTAGCCACTTGAGCCACAGGTGCCAAGCCCTTTTTCTAATTCCTTAAGTGGAGTCAGTATTTTTAATAATGATGGCATTAAAAATCAAACTTTTCTTTTGAGTCCAGCTTTTAATACCTCCCAAAGGTTTAGGTGTAAAGTATCCTCCTTTTCGCTGTTTTTTAATATAGTTTACAGGGTGGATGAAAGGAGGTTGCTTGGGGGGTACAGTGTGAGTCGCTTCAGTGACAGGTACACCAAAGGCCCTGACTTCACCACATTACACTACATCAGTGGTGCAAAACTGAACTCTATGGATATATACACATAAAAAATAAATGGAAAAAACCAAAAAATTAAAGTAAATGTGTCCTCTGATTCAAGTCAGGGAAGAAATTGAACCTGAAAATAAATGTGAAAAAAATTATTTTAAAAATTTAAAAAAGGTGAAAATCTGGAAATAAACATGATCTATCTGTCTATCTATCTATCTATCTATCACAGAGTTAGTTTATAATTTCCCTTTCAATATTTTCTTTGGCCCAAGGGTTATCTAGAAGGATACATATTAATTTCCCAGAAGATTAAAATTTGGGCCATTTTATATTATCATTTCTAAATGTTATTGAATTTGATGAAAAAAATTAAAATACAATTTTTACTTTAAAAACTGTTGAGGCCGGGCATAGTGGCTCATGCCTGTAATCCTAGCACTTAGGGAGGCCAAGGCGGGTGGATCCCTTGAACTCAGGAGTTCAAGACCAGCCTGAGCAAGAGCAAGACCCATCTCTACTAAAAATAAAAACTAGCTACACAGGAGGCGGAGGCAAGAGAATCACTTGAGCCCAGGAGTTTGAGGTTGCTGTGAGCTGTGATGCCACAGCACGACGCAGGACAACAGCTTGAGGCTGTCTCAAAATAAAATAAAATAGTTTAACATAGTATATTGCACATGAACTTTATGGACACCTTGTACTGTTATTAAGTAAAGTCAATTGATTGTATCACTTTTTTTTTGTGACATCCTGTGTGTGTTTGTTTTTAACTATATCTGTCTAGTTCTAGAAGAGGAATATTTTGTTCCTGTGATAGTTTTATTTTCTCAAAGTTTGCCTTCATTCCTAAAAAGGCTTGCTTCGTGTAGTTAGCTGCTGTTTTAATGCAAACAGATTCATAAATGCAATACACTCTTCACTAACTGTTCTTGTGATATTGCACCAATATCCGCTTCATTACATTTAACTTTACATGTAAATTTGTCTGTTATTAATACTGCTGTTTGTTACACAAAATTGCACTCCTGTCAGAAGATAGGTATTCTAGGCCTTTCTTACTAAGAATGGCCAAAGCATGCCCTCTTTGGGGAAAAGGGTCTCCGTGAGTTATTCTCTATGGAAGTTTTCACACTGTTTAGCATGCAGTTAAGTCACAAAGCTATGTGTGTCCTAAGAACGGGGTTCTAGAGTGGCCAGCTGATAATAAGAATACCATTCAGATTGTGTCCGGTGTTGCGGTTGGTTTTGACTTTTCAACAGTAACAGACCTCTTGGTTCACAGGTCATGCTGACCCACTCAGTTTATAATCCCACTGTACAGACCTTCTATCCTTGCTCTTATCTTTACGTGACTAGACCACAAAACAGCTGCAAAGTCCCAACACATGCTCATTCTTTCTTTTTATCTGAATTTGTCTCGTATCTCTTTGTTCAACCCTCAATTTTAGCTGTTAACACTGCCTCAATGAGGTTTTGTCTCCTTGTAAATAGTGTATAGCTATGTTTTATTTGTATCCAAGTCCACAGTCTCTGTTAACTACGTCCCTACCCACACTTTCTCCCACCAGGATGTCCTACTTCACTTCTGCTTCTTCCTTAACACCTCCCCCACAACAATGAAGCCCATCAAAGTTTCATCACAGCATTTCCTTCTAGTTTATGGATAACATTTTGAGATTTATGTTCTTATTCAGATAGATGTAGAGATGCAAAGGAAAGGAAAGAAGGGAGGGAGGGAAAGCAGGAAGGAGGAAGAGAGGAAACGAAAGGAAGGGGGAAAGAAGGAGGAAGGGGGAAGGAAGAGAGGGAGGGAGGAAGGAGGAAGAGAGGATGGGTAGGAGGGAGAGAGGAAAGGAAAGGAAGGGGAGAGAGGGTGGGGGGGAAGGAAGAGGGAAAGAAGGAAGAAGGGGGAAGGAAGAGGGGAAGGAAGGGATGGAGAAAGAGAAGCTGGGAGGGAGGGAGAGAGGAAAGGAAAGGAAGGAGAGAAAGAGGGAGGGAGGGAAGGGGGAAGAAAGGAAGGAAGGGAGGAAGGAAGGAATTATCAAATCTCACATCCAAGTTGCCTACATTTTTGTTTTGTTTTGTTACATTTTCTCCAAAGCTGAATAAGCACTGGTCTTGAGATAAGTAATATTGAAACATCTGCAGGCCATCCACCACCAGATGTTGACCCCCACTGCCCTGTTCCACAAGCCCTAACTACAGCTTTGTTTTGAACATAAGACCGTTTTCCCCAAGTTGCCTACATTTTTCATTCAGGGTTTTCCACTTGTGCTTTGAGACATTCCTTGCACCTGATTATTTAGGAGACCAATTTCAGCGTTAACAATGACCATCCTGATCTTCCATTTATCTACTGAGTTATTTAATTGAGAAATCATGTTGTTAAATTAAAAGAAGTCTTTGTTGCCTTAAGTGCCATTAATTTGTTTTTTTTTTCAATTCAGTAATTCCTCAGCTCCTCTAACAATTCTCTTTGTCCTCTAATTTTTCTGCCTGATATTCTTTTTTTCTGTCACCAATGGGGCCCTTAGATTTGTTGTTAATTATCTTTGACAGGCCGGGTGTGATGGCTCACTCCTGTAATCCTAGCACTCTGGAAGGCTGAGGTAGGTGAATTGCTTGAGCTCAGGAGTTTGAGACCAGCCTGAGCAACAGGGCTACCCTTCCCATCTCTAGTAAAAACAGAAAAATTAGCCGGGGGTAGTGATGGGTACCTGTAGTTCCAGCTCCTCAGGAGGCTGAAATAGGAGGATCACTTGAGCCCAGGAATTTGGGGTTGCAGTGAGCTATGATGATGCCACTGTACTCTAGCCCAGGCAACAGAGCAGGACTCTGTATCAAAAAAACAAACAAACAAAATTATCTTTGATATTCATCAGGACCCTAAGTGTACTATGAAAAAGTCTTAATGGCTGGACTCTCAAGTGCTGAGTGCTAGAAAGAAGCAACTTCTCCCTGGATCCCCCACCCCAAACCTCTCCCTCCAAGCCTTAGTATGGAAACCTCACACTATACAGAGAGACAAGGAACTAAATCCAGGTCACAAGTCCCCCAAATCCCTACTCCTATCCATCCTTTTCCTCAATATTTATGAATGAATAAATAAATTGTCGAAGCTTTATCTTTTGAAACAAGTATACTAAGGTTACACTATATTCTACTACCAGACTTTAGGAAAATGTTAATTGGTTCATAATTTCCAGGGAATCACAGTTATTAGTGAGAAACAAAGTCAGACATACTTTCTCTGGAAGAATTATTAATTTTATTTTTGTTTATTTGTTTTTTTCAGACAGAGTCTCTGTCACCCTGGGTAAAGTGCCCTGGTGTCACAACTCACAGCAACCTCAAACTCCGGGGGTCAAGCAATCTTTGCGCCTCAGCCTCCTGAGTAGCTGGATGACAGGCACTCACCATAATGCCCAGCTAGTTTTTCTATTTTTAGGAGAGACAGGCTCTCCCTCTTGCTCAGGTTGGTCTCAATCTCCTGAGCTCAGGTAATCCACCCACCTCAGCCTCCCAGAGTGCTGGGCTTACAACCATGACTGTATTTTTGTTAAAGTATCATTTTGGCTATTAAGACTTGTCCCAGAGGAATTTCTGGGGAATAATAACCAACATAAGGAACTGGTGACCCAAAACACATCAGTCATTAATTTTGTTGAAATACCTAAGCTCATATCTGAAAATGGTGGGCAAAAGAAGCAAATAGAAAACTCTTAATAGGTAGTAGACTTTTGTTGCTGTTCACATGAAGACTTTAATAAAATTTCATGGTCCAACCAAAATAGCTTCTTAGCATTCCATCCAATAGAGCAAATAATCTTTATGAGTCACTCTCAAGTCCAGAAACTATTTGAACGGTTTCCTTCTGATTTAGGACTTTTTAGGTTGTTTGACTTGGTTTGGGTATTTTCTTTTAGTGTAACGTAAGTATTTCAATTTTTCACAGCAATGTCATATGTTGGAAAAGGAATTTGTAACAGATGATTCAAGTTATGACCTTAGTCACACCAGAAAGTACTACTGACCTTCATGAACCTTCTAGCAAAATAGGAATAATAACCTCCCATCCAGAAAAGCAGTATAAACTCTGATGACATGAAGAATTTTTACATATTTGTCTTTCTTGGAAGACACATTTTTAAAAGACATAATATTATTTCTAAAAGCTCTATTTTTAGTAACAAAGAAAGCTTGGTATTTATAGTATTAATTAAATCTCTCAGAGTAATAAGCTTACTATGAATATACTGGTTAGAAATAAAGGTGACTGAGATTCCACTGAAGTCACAGATTCAACTAAAAAATCATGGATATCAACCTAATGATTATACTGCTGGTGTGTACAGCATAAGACTTGATGGATAAGCTTAATTACTATAGCAAACCTATGTGTTCAGACCTTGGAGGGCTTAAAATTTAAAAAACAATAAAATAAACATAGTATAATCAATATAATCTTTTTTTTTTTTAGACAGAGTCTAACTGTTATCCCAAGGTACAGTGCCATGGAGTCAGCCTAGCTCACAGCAACCTCAACTCCTGGGTTCAAGCTATCCTCCTACCTCAGCCTCCCAAGAAGCTGGACTACAGGTAGCTACCACAGTGTCTGTCTAATTTTTTCTATTTTTAGTAGAGATGGCATCTTGCTTTGATCAGGCTGGTCTCAAGAATTTGGGGTCCTCCCACCTTGGCTCCCAGAATGCTAGGATTACAGCCTGGAGCCACCATATCCAGCTATATACTCTAACAAATATAATTTTCTTGAATTAACATAGATAAAATATAATTTTTTTAACCAAATACAAATACAAATTAAATTTTTATCACAACTAGTTCTTTGTTAAACTGCTGACACTTGTAGCTGCTAGACTCATTTTTAATTTCTATTTAGGGGTGAATTCAACATGAGGCTTATAATTTTCTGTTGCCAACCTAGTATGCCAATAATAATAATAATAATGATAATATAAAAAGTAATATTTATTGACTGCTTATAATAAGGATTTTAATTATGAATATTTTATTTAATCCCCCTAACTACCCTATGAAGTGGCTACTATTGTGATATTCATTTTATGGATGAGATGACAGTTTAAAGAAGTGAAGGTGGCTTGGTGCCTATAGCTCAGTGAGTAAGGACGTGGGCCACGTATACCCAGGGTGGTGGGTTCGAGCCCAGCCCAGGCCTGCTGAACAACAATGGCAATTGCATCCCAAAATAGCAGGGTGCTGTGGCAGGCACACGTAGTCCCAGCTACTTGGGAGGCTGAGCGAGGAGAACTGCTTAAGCCCAAGAGTTTGAGGTTGCTGTGAGCTGTGACGCCACAGCACTCCACCTAGGGTGACATAGTGAGACTCCATCTCAAAAAAATAAATTAATTAATAAAAAATAAGAAAAAGAAGTGAAGGTCACAGAACTAGAAAGAAGTAGATTCCCTTCCAATGCTTGCTTTTAGAGTTAAACCAGGTCAAAGAGTAGAAAGTGTGAGTTAGATAGTATGAATAAATTATGGAGCTCTATTGTATAGCATGGTGACCATAGTTAGTAATAACATACTATAAAATTGAAAAGTACTAAGAAACTAGATCTTCAATGCTCTCACCACAAAAAAACAAACAAACAAAAAAAAAACTATGTGAAGTGAAGAACGGGTTAATTATGTTTGATTTAATAATTTTACACTATATATATATATATATACCAAAATATTACACTGTATACCATTTTAAAACTTTATAGGGCAACATACAAATAAAATTTAACCAATAAGACAAAAGTTAAACTGTTTGTACCTTTCATTGTTAAAGAAACTGATGTTCCTGAAATGCCCTTTTTTCATAACAGAAATTAGTACGATGGTATTTTTAACAGGACACTCTGCATATCAGAGGTGTGGTCATCGCATGCTCCATTCCACAAAATACCACTGTCTAGTCTCTTTTCTCTACCATCCTGCCTTCCTTTATTTCCTCTCTTTTTTCAAATCACTTTTACCTATTATTCCTTTCCTTAACCAATACCTGTTCTCCCAACTTTTCTTTCATCATTTTTGTCTAAACAATAAACTTGCCAAAAGCATCCAGCAATACCCCCAAACTCCTGAAAGGTGACCTTAGGACCTCAAAGGCTGATGGTCCTTGAGCCAGCAATTGGAGATTGGGAACAGACCTGGGGAAACAGAACGATTTTCCCTCCTACTTACTTTATATTGTAAATTCTTTCTAGCTCCCATCTATTTAGGTGTAAATATTGAAGTAATAAGGATAATAACACCTGTCTAAGATAAAATCAATGGGATATTTGTAAATTTTTTGAATTTCAAAGTAGAATGTTCTGGGGGAAAAAAGTGAGATAGAAGCATCATTTATTTTGGCTCTTACCTTCCAGTATGCAAAGTGTTATTACCTCATTTAACCTTAAATTATTTTCTTAGCAGCCCATCTCCACATACAGACCCAATGGGGGTAGGGTTCCTGAGTATGAATTTTGGAGGGAGACACACACTCAGTCCATAACACACACTTAACTAAAACCCAGAACAAAAGGATGGAAAGTGAAATGTGGGAAAAAGCTAAAACATGCTTAATACCAAAAAAAAAAAAAAATCCCTATTGTTATAGACCAAATGTGTTCCCTCCCAAAACTCATATGTTGAAATGCTAACCCCAAATGTGATGATATTAGGAGGTGGGACCTTCGGTAGGTAATTTAAGTCTTGAAAGTAGAGCCCTTGTCCCTAATAAAAGGGACTCCAGAGATCTCTCCAGCTCTCACTCTGCCCTGTGAGGATACATTGAGAAGGGGACAGTCTGCAACCTGGAAGAGAGCCCTCACCCCCAACCCAACCATGCTGATACCCTGCTCTTAGACTTCCAGAACTCTGAGATTTAAATTTCTATTGTTTGTAAGCCACCTAGTCTATGGTACTCTGTTATGACAACCCAAACTGACTAAGACACCTAGTATACAGTTATAATACTAGTATTGCACAAAATAGACATTCAGGTAGGTAAAAAGTTTTACCAAAGATGAAAGAAAACAGTTTACAGTGATATAGATCAGATTCACCAGGAAAACATAATTATTCTAAATCTGGTCATCTATCAACATACATTCAAATTCTATAATACAAAAATTGAGAACTCGGCTCGGCGCCTATGGCTCAATCGGCTAAGGCGCCAGCCATGTACACCTAGGGTGGTGGGTTCGAATCCCCAGCCTGGCCGGCCAAACAACAATGATGGCTGCAACCAAAAAATGGCCGGGCGCTGTGGCGGGTGCCTGTGCTCCCAGCTACTTGGGAGGCGGAGGCAGGAGACTCACTTGAGCCCAGGAGTTGAAGATTGCTGTGAGCTGTGATGCCATGGCACTCTACCCAGGGGGATAGCTTGAGGCTCCGTCTCAAAAAAAAAAAAATTGAGAACTGTAAGAGAAAAAATAAAATTATCCACAATTATAATGGGAGACTTTAACACACCTCCCTGCATAACTGATGGAACAAGCAGGCAAAAATAAGTCAGTAAGGGGATAGAAAATTCAAACAATGTGAAAGTTATCTTTAAAAGACTAGGACCAAAACAGGGAAAAAGATAATGTATGCCTCTAATGACTCAGAATTATTCTAGAAAATATGAGCATAAGATGTGGGATAGCGGTGGGGAAAGAACAGAGAGAGAAGCACACTAATGGCTTGTCTGCATCAGAGGAAATAGGGACACTGAAAAATATACAAACTCGACAGATGAAAATAAATATGACAATGGGCTGATCTATAGGTAATCACCATACAAATAAAAATAGAATGCATAGCTTCTAAACCCAGAGAAGAAAACTTAATCTATACAAGTAGTAAATTGAAAATGATAGCTGAAAACTTCTGCTCTTAAAAAAGAAAAACACCCAGGTAGTTTCACTAAGTTCTAGTACATTTTTAGGAAACAATGACTCTTCTGCCTAGGACTCTGTGCGGTTTCTTCAGCACTCTGGTTTGGTTTCTTCTTCTGTAAAATAAAGTTTTAATTGCAGATAAAGAGCCTCTCACCGTACCTAGGTAGACAGCATTCAGTAAACATTAACTATTACTTTTACCATTTTTCCTACTATTGTTTTTATTACTTCTACTACCATTGTTCATGCATCTTTATAGTACACTGAGTGTCTGACAGGTCCTGATATTGGGGCAAAGATAAATCTATTAGCATTTTGAAAATTTGACTTATGGATATGAGATAATTAGTTCTTGTAGGCATGGGGAAGGTTTCTTAGGATGATGAAAAAGTTAGAATTAATTCCAAAGTAAACGAGAAGTGATATTATATGGCGGCACTGCTAATGGAGTAGAGTGCATTGTAAAATGTCAGTTACAAAAACTGACAGATTGGGTTTGAGAGTCAAATTCCTGCCTTCTTTGAGTAACTTAGAAAGTAAGAAGCTGGAAAGAGCTCATTCTTGCCAGAATAAGAAATAACAGTGCTAATGAGTTGCCTACTCCAAGCCGCAACATCTTTGCTTCTGTTTAACAGGGAATAAATGTCACTTGGAATTTTGGCTTTGCGTATTGCTGGTGCTTAAGAAATATTTATTTTCACCATCTTCTTTATGGCTGCATAGTATTCCATGGTATACATGTACCACAATGCTGGAACATATTCTTCTTTAGTAAAGTATCTCTCAAGGATGGAAGAAAAAGCATCCAAGTGTACTCAATACTACTATGAAAGCAATATATAATCACCTGTACATTCATACGAATGATAAAACACAACTATAACCCAGAAAGGAGGGAAGAGGAGAGAGGGAGGAGGGAGAACAGGAGGAGGGGGGTATTTGGTGGGACCTTACCTAATATGCATAATGCAATGGTACATTTGAAAACTATTAAGAGTATAAATGTCTTACTACAATAAATAGTAAGTAAGGAGATGGTTATGTTAATCAGTTTGATATAAGCATTCCACATTGTATATAAAATCAGCATGTTTTACCCCATAAATGCATTAATGTATACAGTTATGATTTAATAAAAAAAGAAATATTTATCAGTTGATTTTGGTCATTTTTTCCACTTAATTTGAATCACTGTATCTTTATCAATTAGGTTATTCATGATCTAGTCACTCTTCAGATAGCAAGCATTTCTAAAATTAACTTATTGATAAACATCAGATCCTCAAATTGTAAAGATCCTACTTAATAGAGTAAAACTCAAACCAGGATTTGTGTTCCTTATTACATCTAATCACATAGATATGTGTGTGTGTGTGTGTATATGATTATACATATAATCTCTCTCTTCAAAGATACAGTGACAAACTACATTTTAAAAAGCTTGACTTGAAAATTTAGTAAAATATTTACTGGGAACAAAAAAAAACAAACACCTGAACTTGGCTAACTTTTTAATCTTTTTTGCAAAGACAAAGTCTTGCTGTATTTGTTGCCCAGGTTGGTCTTGAACTCCTGATGAAGGCTGCAAAACGTATCGGGAATAAATGCCTGAGCTCAGAGCAAAATGTTTGGCAAGAGAAGGAATGTTAGTGTAAAACACAGAAAATGCAGTAATAAATTTCCCCCATTAAAGTTTCAGTTCAAAAAACAAACAGTGCAGACTAGCCATGTTTCATAATGGGAAGAGCATACCTTAGGAACAAGTTCCGGGAGATATGTTAGTTCTCTTTGTTTTTTCAATTAATCATTTGATGATTTTGTGCATTTCCTTTCCTTAGGGAAATACTCTGACTCTGATCTGACTTTTCTTAAGGATATTTCATTGCGTGCAAAATACTTTTGGTATTTTTGAATTTACAAAATGTCCTTGACCGCAGAGAAAATAAATAAGTTAGAGAAAATTAAAACAAGTCCAAGCCATTAAGTTCATTTTTTAAAATCCCTTGAGAGTAAGAAGAATGTAGGTGTAATAGAGCCACAGTCACGCCTGGGCCAGCACCTAGGGAAATCTGAGCTTGTCAGAAGTGATTTCATATAAAGAGTAGTGTTTTTTTTTCTTTATACCCTCTTCAAAAGAAGAGGAGGAGATGGAGAAAAACATTAAAATTCTTATCAGAATGCAAGACTTGGCAAAGATATGTTGGTGAACATAGCCTTCCCAAGCCTATCAAGCTTGCCTTCGAGGATGATTAATCTCACTCAAATCAAAAAGAAGCCCTGGCAGAACACTGGCTTGTGCCTATAACCACAGTGCTTTGGGAGGCCAAGACAGAAAGATGGCTTGAGGTCAGGAGTTCAAGACCAACCTGGGCAACACAGCAAGACCTTGTCTTTGCAAAAAAATTAAAAAGTTAGCCAAGTGGCATGCTCCTGTAACCCTAGTTACATGGGCCTGGGCAATATAACAAGTCCTACCTACTCAGGAGGCTGAGGCAGGAGGATTGTTTAAGCCCAGAAGTTCTAGGCTGCTGTGAACTATGAGCACTATGCCACTGTACTTGAGCTTGGGTGACAGAGTGAGACCCTATCTCAAAACAAAAACAAAAAGAAGGTGGTATCCATGGTGCTGAGCTTATATAGAAATATGAACAAGATTGGACTCTAAAGGGGCCAAGTGTTGTGGTCATGCTGGTAATCCCAGCACTTAGGAAGGGTGAGGTAGGAGGATTTCTTGAGGCTAGGAGCTTCAACCAACCTGGGCAATATAGTGAGACTCCCATTTCTACAAAAATTTATTTCTATAAAAAATAATTTAAGAACTAGCAAGGCTTGGCATGGAAGCATGAGTCTGTGATTCCAGCTATTCAGGAAGCTAAAGTGTGAGAATCACTTGGACTCAGGAAGTTGAGGCTGCACTGAGCTACATTAGTGCCACTGCAGTCCAGCCTGGGCAGCAGAGCAATAGTCTGTCTCCAAAAAAAAAAAGCTCAGTGTCCATAGCACAGTGGTTACAGTGGCAGCCACATATGCCAAGAATGGTAGGTTCAAACTCAGCCCGGGCCAGCTGCAACTACAACAACAACAACAGAAAAATAGCCAGGCATTGTGCTGGGCACCTGTAGTCCCAGCTACTCAGAAGGCTGAGGCAGGAGAATAGCCTAAGCCCAGGAGTTGGAGGTTGCTGTGAGCTGTGATGCCACAGCACTGTACCAAGGGTGACATAGTGAGACTGTCTCAAAAAAAAATTAAAAAATAAATAATTTTTAAAAAATGGTTTCAACCCATGCAAGCTATTTAAAATGGTGGTAATGGCTCGGCGCCTGTGGCTCAATCGGCTAAGGTGCCAGCCATGTACACCTAAGGTGGCGGGTTGAATCCCCAGCCCGGGCCCGCCAAACAACAATGATGGCTGCAACCAAAAAATAGCCAGGCGTTGTGGCAGGCGCTTGTGGTCCCAGCTAGTTGGGAGGCGGAGGCAGGAGACTCGCTTGAGCCCAGGAGTTGGAGGTTGCTATGAGCTGTGATGCCATGGCACTCTACCTCTACCCAGGGGGATAGCTTGAGGCTCCGTCTCAAAAAAAATAAAAATAAAAATAAAAATAAAATGGTGGTGATGATGATGATAATGAAGAAACTGGGTTAAAGATGAAAAATAATACTATAGTGTTTTATAAGATGATAATATTTTAGAGAGGATTTCAAGTTAATTTCTGCCAGAAGTCAATGGGAGATGAACTCCACTTTTGACCTGTTCAAATCCTACCCATCATTCAAGGTCAGATTTACTCCCACGTCTGGTTCAAACTCTTCAAAACTTTCTAGCCTGTTATTCATAGCATAAATATGATGCACCTTTTGCAAGCCACCTCTTGGCCCTGGGCTCAGCAGCTCACAACTCTAATCCTAGCACTCTGAGAGATGAAGTGGAGTATCACTTGGGGTCAGGGGTTTGAGAACAGCCTGAGCAAAGTGAAACCCTGTCTCTACCAAAAAAAAAAAAAAAAAAAAAAAACCAGAAAAATTGGCTGGGCATTGAAGAAAGCACCTGTTTTCCCAGCTACTCAGGAAGCTGAGCTAGGAGAATGGGTTGATCCCAGTAGTTTGAGGCTGCTGTGAGCTAGGCTCATGCCATGACACTCTGCCCTGGGCAACAGAGTGAGACTCTTGTCTCAAAAAACAAACAAACAAACACCTCTTGATTACAGCTAAAGAGTTTCTTTTGTGCTGAACAAGACATATAGAGGCAGAGAACAGGTTTCAAGCCCAAGTAACTTCACTACAAATCCCAGGATCGCAACTGGGCAACTCTAAGAAAGTTACTTAATCTCTCTAAGCCTCAGTTTCCCCATTTGCAAAATAGGAATATTAATAGTTCCTACCTCATAGAGTTTAAATGGGGTAGCATCTGTACTTAGAACAGTAGGGGCACACCAGGCATGTGACACCAGGCTGTAGACTCGGGTACTTGGGGTTATCACTTGAACCCAGGAGTTGGAGTTCAGCCTGGGCAACATAGCAAAACCTCATCTTTAAAAAAAAAAAATGTGGGTAGAGGAAAGGAGGCATAAACAACTAGCTAAATAAATGACTAACATCTATTCACGCATTATGCAAACATTTCCTGGGTGCTTTTTCTTTTTTTTTTTTTTCAAGGTTATACAATAATTTATTGAGCTTCCTCTCCCCATCCTTGCGGTGTCTAGGTCACTTTTGCCGCTTATAGATTTTGCGTGCGGAAGATGGCCGGGGGCAGGGGTGCTGCAAACTGCTCAATGAGACTCACAAGACAGCTGTAGCTGTCCTCCTCGTGCTGCAAGAACAGAGCAGGGAGATCCAGCTTCTTGTACAGGACCTTCACCCGGGCCACCTTCTCTGCCTCCTTCTGCCTGTAATTCTCCTGCAGTATCTGGCGCTGCTCTGGAGTAGCCTATCGCCAGACACTGAACCACCAGCCAACTGCATTTGTTGTCCTGGATGTCAGTGCCAACCTTGCCCATCACACTCGGGTCCCCAAAGAGATCAAGGTAATCATCCTGGATCTGAAAGAACTCACCCATCTCCAGCAGGAGTTCGCATGACTGTGCTCCTTCTGCCCATCAGTGCCTGCCATGCACATGGCAGCAGCTACAGGAAGGTAGAAGGAATAGAAAGCTGTTTTGTACTTGACAATAGATTTGTATCTCTTTTCAGTAAATCTGCCAAGATCCACATTACCCTGGGGGGCTGTGATAAGGTCCAGAGTCTGCCCGATCTCAGTCTGATATGAACTCTGCAGGAAGAGCTCAATCAGGTTCAGGTAATAGGGCTGTTCCCGGCAGTAGAGCTTCAACAGGCGGTAGATACATGCTTCCAGAAGCATAGCATCATTGACAGCATCCAGACCTATGCGTGGCTTCTGATACCAGCAGATCTTTCCCTGCTGGGTGAGAGAAGAATCCATGATGTCATCTGCTACCAAGAAGAAAGCTTGCAGCCCACAGTCAGAGCCCGCTGGAGACTATCAGCATCCTGTTTCCTTGGTTCCATCAGCTCCCAACATGCTACCAGCACCGTCACACCCCGGTGGTACTTGCCTCCAATGGCATTGTACTCCAGGACTTCCTTAAGCCGGGCAATAGCATCTCCTGTCTCTGGGTGCCCCATGTCATCCTCAGTCAGCATCCTGACAATCTCAGAGAAGTGCTGGATGAAATCCTGCTTTTCTCGGGCATAAACATCTGATTTCTGGTCTCCATTCATCCCGAGGGAGGAGCAAAGTGCTCTGTCCTGGATACCGGTTCCTGTTTCTGGGTGCTTTTTCTGTGGCAGATACTTTTCTAGACACTGATCTCAAGGGTAGACAAAACAAAGCTCCAGACCTCAATGAGCCTCCATTCTCATCTTAACCAGAGAATTACACCATTGGAAAAGACAGCATGAAATGCCATTTTGGGGCTCCCATGGTGCTTTACAGAAAATAGAAAGCAGGTGTTTGCGAGGGATCTGTAATAAGTGGAAGAAGGAAGACAGGCTTGGAAAACCTTGCACTCTTGGGCAAAGAAAATAACAATCATGTGAGCAAACCAGTAGTATCCTGCTAAGAGGGACTTTCAGAATCTAGTCCTTTAGCATTTCATAAAATTCAACTCCTTGGTAATTCGAAATGGAACGGATTACACAAAGTTTCCACTGTGCCATGCCACATTCTGCTCACAGTGCAGAGGAATGCGTGGAGCACACTTTGGATTGTGACATTCCGCCAGGTGAGCCGAGATCACGTTGTGGTTCATGGCCATTCAGTCTGGAGCTTGACTGGTGGTTAGAAGGTTTGGCTTTGCTCTTTGGTCTTAGAACAGCAGGAGGTAAGTATGTGGTCAGAGTTACTGCAGCAGGTCCCGGGAGGCTCAGAGACGCCTAGCTAAGGAGTGTCACTTCTTTAAGACCTGACGTACTATTAAAATGACATGTCCCTGTAGGATAGTTAGTAATTTAGGCTATTAACATTTATTCAATCCTTAGAGTAAATAAGGACCAGATATTTGCTTTATTAAAAAAGAAATTTCAGGAGTTTTCAGTCTAACTACAAAAGTATGTTGTGTTGTTAGCAACTGGAAGCTATAAATGTATATACACACAGTCTTTCTTTCTGCTCACTCTGCTGCCCCGGGTAGAGTGCCATGGTGTCATCGTATCTCACAGCCACCTCCAACACTTGGGTTTGAGCAATCCTTTTGCCTCAGCCTCCTGAGTACCAGCGATGATGGGTGCCCACCACAATGCTGGCTATTTTTAGAGACGGGATTTCGCTCTTGCTCAGGCTGGTCTCCAACTCCTGAACTCAAGCAAACCACCCGCCTTGGCCTCCCAGAGTGCTGGGATTACAGGCATGAGCCACCACACCCTGGCCACACACAGTCTTTCTCAAAAGCAATTTTTCAGAACTGTGGAGAAACTTAGAAGGAGCTGGCAAAGGCACTGGCCTGGAAGTTCAGGAGACCTGGGTTCTAGTTTTGAGTGCAGTAAGGTAGCTGGCTGCACTTAAACGAGGGATATAATTTCTCAGGCCCCAGTTTTCACATCTGTAAAATAAGAAGGCGTGGGTACCCATTCCACCTGCTTTGTAAAACTGTTTATTAAATAATCATGTACCACATGCCTACCTCTCTTATACAGTATTTTGAATCTGTATGAACCTTGCATGATGAGGTCTCCGTCTATTTTGTACTATCACAACAGAATGCCTGAAACTGGGTAATTTACAAAGAACAGAAATGTATTTTCTCACAGTTTTGGAGGCAGGGGAGTCCAAGTTCAAGGTGGTGCCTTCTGACTGTGATCTCTAGAGGAGAGGATTGCTTGTCCTCACCTGCGAGAAGTCAGAGGGGCGAGAGGTCCTATGATAGCCCTTCATAGTGGCCTTAGCCCAGCTGTGAGGATGCAAAACATCTCCCCCAAAGCCTCACTTTTCAAACTGTAGCAGTGAGGATTAAGCTTCCAATACATGAATTGGGGCAGAGGGAGGATACATTCAGACCATAGCAGATTTGAAAACATAACAGAACCTCATTGCCTACTTGACCTTTTGCCTAAGATTGCTGTGTGACTTACCAATAGGGTAATCTCTTTATGTTTTGCATTTCTGAGGTGAACAAGTTAAAAACTTAAGTCTTACCTAGGGAAGATACCTGAGTTTCATTAAATGGACATTCAAAAGATTGCTTTCAAACAAAGAGGGCCTTTGTCTTCCTTCCACCTGAGCCTCAGTGCTCGACTGTGCAGAAATGTGATCAGAAAGTAAGAGTGCCTGCAGATCTCACCCAACCGTGACAAATTCCCAAGTCACACTTGTAACCCTGAACAAAGGAATCGATCCACCCATTCCCCTGCTGCAAGGAGCCACCTTAAAGACCACCCATCATTAGGTTAGGGATAAAGAGCTGTCCCCTGGCCAGCCAATCCAGAGACTGGCCACTGAACTAAAATGGAGCCCGGCCAATAAAGCTTAGCCTAACTAGGCCAGAATGCCTGTTTGAGGAATAAGAATTGAGAAATACAGAAAAAGTAGGCCATGTGGTAGCCAGGGGAGTATGAAGAAGACAGAGGAGATGCTGGCTGTGAGTTGGGTACTTAGAATGAAATTCAGGGACTCCTACTCTGAGGACCCCAGACGTGTCTTGGGTTCCAAATCATTTTCTACTTCCTGTTCCATTTTCCACAGGAATCGTTCTATCATGATTCTTGCTCTTGGGTTTCTGAAAGATGATCTTTCTAAAGAATATATATATATATATATATAATCTCCACACGAATGATAAAACACTAATTTAGTCTAGTCTAGCAAGAGTGAGGGGAAAGGAAGGAGGGGGTGGGGGAGGAGGGAGAGTGATTGGCAGGATCTCACCTAATGTGCACAATGTGAGGGTGTTCAGCGCCCCCCCCTGGGTGAAGGGCTCAACTACAGCCTGAACTTTACCTTAGAATTGAAAACAATGTAACCTAAGCATTTGTATCCTCCTATTAGAAATGAAAATAAATAAATTATTAAAAAGTCTATATATACAGGGTGTCTGAAAAGTTTGTGTACAATTTAAAATAGTTGTAAATACTTATGTATTTCACGCATACTGATACATTAAATGTTTAAATTATTGGAATAGGTGACTTTTTGTTTTTTACAACCAAAAGAGCTGAATAAAACTCTGCACAACTGTTCGTTACACTTTCTACTGTAATTCTACTCTGGTAAATAATGGTGGAGTTAATGGGGATTTGGTACCTGGTCTGCCTATTCCAAGTCCCGATTTATAATTGCTGCATTACACTGCCTGTCAGTGGGAATTCAGTAGGACCTACCAAGAGACACCTCCTATCATGACCAATTCTAAGACTAATTCTGTATTTCCTGAGGATGAATGTTAAGCATTTAGTTTTAATCCATTCAAAACTTCTATACCACTAAGAAGCTAAATGTTTAAAAATGTGATGAAACTATATGTAGAAATACGTGGTATTGATTATTTGTGGAAGCAACAAATGTTCTCACAGTAGGGCAAGCGAGTGTCTCTTTAGACAAACTCCTCTGTTCACCTAATAAAAACTGGCCAATAAGGTTGAGCCAGAGGGTTTCTAACCTCTGACTTATTCAAGGCACTCAGCCTTATTGATTTTGCTTCCATCAGCAGTAATGAGTTCTGCATGCCTTAGAAAAGAACAAAGCATTTGGTTCTTCCCCTGATTCTGACTCTTAATGTCCCTAACCCATCCAGCTCATCTGATGCTTGGAGGAACCCTTCACATAATTACGTTTAATGTTAGAATTTCCTTCGCTGGCTCATTAATTGCCCTCTAGTGCAGGTTAACCAATGACCCCAAAAGAGATCTCCAGTTGCTCTGGGAGGGTGATGAGCAATTCTCACCCTGCACTGCAGCCAACAAAAATGTTGTGCCATTTTACAAGCAGCAGAAGTCCCAAAAGGCCACACAGTTCCATGGCATGATATATACAGAATAATAATAAAAAATTTTACAGCTCCAGAGAAGCCAACTAGTCCCAGTAGTGCCCCCAGGCAGGTAAAGCTGGTGTGTCCTCACTCAGCCTCACGCCTCAGCAACTTCGCCAAAAGCCATGAGATTCTAAGATTCTAAGACGGTGCAGTGAAGGCTATGCTAACCAGTTTGATGTAAATATTTCAGATTGTATATAAGGCAGCACCTTGTACGCCATGATTGCATTAGTGTACACAGCTATGATTTAAGAAAAAAAAAAAAGCCAATGCACAGTCTACAGCATGAAAACAGGACTGAATGTGGGATGACCACATGCACTAGAGTCCACCAGGGCGCATTTCTATCTCACTTTATCTTATCTTAGAAATCAGGGGAATTTTTTATTTGAAGCATGAAAGCTAAGTTAGTTTAATGAGTGGAATGTTTTTGTATCATTGAAAAGCCAAAACATACATTCCACTGCCTACTGGGAAAAAGACAGGACACTGGCCCATGGCAGTCCACTTAGGATGTTAGCCCCTGAACCCGACTCCCATCTCATCCAAGTGCTCTTTGAAAATGTTCTCTGTCCCCTTTTTGGATACCACAATGATAGACGTACACAGGGATTTGTCAGGAAGTGCAAAACCTTCAGTACAGGTTATCCTCTCATTATAGATGTTTGGAATTGACTCCAATTTAGAGATGCTGAGTGCGGCAGCACCCACAAAATAAAGAACTGGGTTGGGGGAAGATGAGCTAAGTAATTTAAGGACAAATCCTCCCACTAATAATAATTTATAACATTTATAAAATGGTAAAGTTTGCATAAATTTTCTTGACATATATATCTGTTCACACTGACCATCAAACAATAAGCCTCATGTCTTAGGGGATATGTGGTATTCCCCAAATGGCACGGAGTACCCAGAAAGAAAATTCTTTGTCTTTTAGGAGACATTCATCGTTTCGCTTTTATATATCTCTCTATGTGTGTCTATGTATACACACACACATATCTCTACATTCCTAATACACACGTGTATAGTTTTTCCACACTGAATTCTAAGGTAATCACCACCCAAAATATAATTGCTTTCAGATTCTGTTTAGTTTCCTAAGATTTCTTGACCATACAAACATTCATCTAGTCCAGGAAATTACACTGGCTAGTTGCCTTCATAAAACACTTACTGGATTTCAAAAGAAATTTGTATTTGTGCAGGAAGAGAAAGACGGGATGTTTATGAAGCCTTTGTGAGAAGATGAAATACTTGAATGATTCAAAACTCCCTTTGTGGCTGGCAGGCAAGAAGGCATATGGATCCCAAATGCTGAAACCACCATACTACCTTATTCATATTCCTAAACCATGTAGAATCCACCCACGGTTCGGGAAGTTCTACCTAATCGCTCATTTGCTAGCATATTCTATTCCCATCCAGACACAGGGGTGTTAATGAATCTTGAAGGTTTAGCTTTTTTCCTAATGGCTTCAAGAGGGTGATTTTATTCTGAGAAGCAAGCTGCCTCAGCTTCTTAATCCCTGAGAGGCAGATAAAAATATGCTTTTAATTTTATTTTAAAAATTACCTACATTAAGGTTTTTATGGTTACAATGTCTTCATAGCCACAGACCACCTTTCTTTCCTTTGGGAAAAAAAGCAACAAAACACACACACAGATCACTTTCCTCCATCCCAGAAAACCCTGCTCTCTCTCCATCCAAAAATGCCACCTTGGAGTTGCCAACAGCATTTTTCACAATCCCTTAGGCTTTCCTCGATCTTTATTCAAAGCTGACTTAACTCACCACAATTCAACTTGAGATCTGTGGAGGTCAGGCTCCAGGAGAATATGACTACAAAAAAAAATTGGAGATATGGAGATAATTAAAGTACATTAAAGTGTGTATAAGTAAACTCATTAACTCTGTCAACTGCACTGGCCTAATCATTAGTCAATAATACATTAGTTGACATGCTAAATAATCTGTTATATTAATTACATTATTATATAGAATTCATCTGTTTAGAGCAACACTGTTCAATAGAAATATAATGTGACCCAGATGGTAATTTAAATTTTCTTATAACCATATTGAAAAAAACAAAAAGCCAAAAATGAATTTAATAATATGTTTTATTTAACCCAAGGCATCCACACTAGTATCATTTCAACACGTGATCAGTGTTTTTAAATTATCAGTGAGATATTTTGCACTCTTCTTTACAAAATCCATAGTGTGTCTTATACCCACAGCACATTTCATTGTATTGAAGATCATTTCTGGTGTTCAGGTGCTGCAGGTGGGGTGACAGGGCAGACGTACAGGGTGCAGGGTATTAAAGGATTAGATGGAACTGTGTGATTACTCCCTCCTCTCCCAGCTTTTGATGTGCCAGTCAGGAGTTTAACTGAGCCAGGCTTTTATGTCTACCATGTTTGTTTCTTTAGAGATTTTAAAACTAGTGTGAATAGTTTTAAATTGCTTTTAAGTTTGGCATTAATTGTATCATTTTAAGAAAATAAAATCAGTGTGGATTTGCTGTGTTCTTTTCCCATTGCTACTATAACTGCCACAAACTTACTGCCTTAAAGCAACACATATTTGTTATCCTACAATTCAGGACATCCGAAGTCTAAAATGGGTTGGCAGGGCTGTATTCCTTCTGGAGTCTCTTTAAAGGGGAGAATCCATTTTCTTACCTTTTCCAGCTTCTAGAAGTGGCATGCATTCCTTGGCTCATGGCTGCTTCCTTCATCTTCAAAATAAAAGCAGAAGCATAAAATCATTAATATCTCTCTCTCTCTCTCTCTGTCTTTCTTATGCACTCTCTGACCTCTCCTTTTATCATCCCATCTCCTACCTTTTCTCTGACTCCTCTACCTTCCTCTTAGAAGGACTCTTGTTATGACATTGAACCCACCTGGATAATCTCCCTATATCAAGACTCTTAATCATCTAGGCAAACTCCCTTTTGCCATGTAAGGTAAACCTATTCACAGGTTCTGGAGATTAAGGTAACTTTGGAGAATCATTTATTCTGTCTACCACAATTAAATATACCCAGCTCAGATGTACAGGTGAAACTCTGTCACAACATATCTAGTTATGACATAGATTTGCATGAGGCAAAAACTATGTTTTAGATGAATCTTTACCTGTTTCAAGCAGTATTTCATAAAAATGAAAAGGTTGCACCATAAATATCAGACACGCTTGGCATTTGCTTTTAATAAGTGGATTTGGAAAATTCTAGAAGTAATTGAAATATTAATGTATATGCTCTGATAAGCTAGAGAACGCCAAGATAATAGGTATATGAGTTGAGGCTGGAAAAAAGGACTTTTCCAGTGTGTATTACACATTTTTGAGCTGCTTTTCCAAATTTACCAACCTTCACGCTCACTTCCAAGTAATTAGTGTCAACATCTAGCATGGAGCATCCTTTCTTACAAGGATTTCATAGAAATCCTGCTCTTTGCTAAATATATATCATGAAGTAGAAACCATCTTCAAACAAAGCAACAAATATTTAATAAGAATATAATGAGGAAGAAACCATAAATAATAAAAAAAAAAGAAACCATGCCCAGTTCAGAATACTCCATAATTGAAATTATAAATTTAACTTCTTAAGAATAATAACTTTTACAATTTCCCTTCATTAACAAGTTAGGAGAGGCAGACTGGTAATGAGACTTACAAACTGTTCATTCATTCCACTAGAACACCACCATTTTGATGCTATCTCTTTAATTTAACCTTTTTCTGGGGTTCTACTTGTCTGATAAAAGAGAATATTGAGGCAGTAATTCTGATGTTCCTGAACTGTCTGGATCAACATCTGAAGTTGCCCCTTTCATGTGTGCTCAGGTTCTAAGTCTCTCATCCATGGGAGATGCACAAATGTACCTCAACTTATGATGGGGTTACATTCTGATAAATCAGTCACAAGTTGAAAATATCTTAAGTTGAAAATGCATTTAACATACCTAACATACAGAATGTCACACCTTAGCCTCACCATCCTTAAATATACCCAGGACACTTCCATTAACTGGCATAACCGTCTAACACAAAGCCTATTTTATAATACAGTGGGATTTCATGTAATTTATTGAACACTGTACTGAAAGTGAAACAGAATGGTTGTCTGGGTACTTGGGTACTCAAGTATGGTTTCTCCTGAAAGGGTATTACTTTCTCATCATCATAAAGCCCAAAAATAGTGTGGAGCCATTGTAAGCTGGGGACTGTCTACTGTAGCCCTATCATAGATTACGTGGCTTAAGCGACAGATATTTACTCCTCAGTTCTGGAGGCTGGAGGTCTGACGTCAGGATACCAGCATGGCTGGGTTCTGGTGGGGGCTCTCTTCCTGGCTTGCAGGGTTCTGGAGAGGGCCCTCTTCCTGGCTTGCAGGGTTCTGGAGAGGGCCCTCTTCCTGGCTTGCGGGGTTCTGGAGAGGGCCCTCTTCCTGGCTTGCAGAGGGTTCACCTCCTCCCTGTGTCCTCACATGGGAGACAGAGAGAGAAGTGAGAGGTGGAGAGAGAAGCTATCTGGTGTCTCTTCTAAGAAGAGCACGAAGCCTTTGAGTGAGGGCCACACCTCATAGCCTCATCTAAACTTATCTCCTGAAGGCCCCATCTCCAAATACTATGACATTGGGGGTTAAGCCTTCATAACATCAGTTTTGCAGGAACACAATTCAGTCCATAGCAGGGAATATGCAAGATCCAGACAAAGAAGAGCCTCAGGTGATGTCCTCATCCAGGAAAAGTAATCATATAGTCATCCTCTCCTCTCCAAGAGGCTTCTTCCAGATGCCCCCAGGCTGCGGACAAAGAATAAATGTGATTACCACACTTCTCAGGATCCCTAATTGTGGTTTCAATGTGCAACCCCCAAAGGGCATTTTCTACCAAAAACTTAACTTTGCATCTGAGTAATTACATTCTTGAAATGATGTCTAAGGAGACAGCGTTTTCATGAATGGCAATTCTAAAGAGGAACAGAATGCCAAGCTAGGAAGAAAACTTTCTTGCCTAATCTAAAATTTTTTTTTGGAGACAGAGTCTCACTCAGACACCCTGGGTTCAGTGCCATGGTGTCATAGTTCACAGCAACCTCAAACTCTAAGGCTCAAGTGATTCTCTTGCCTCCGCGTCCTGAGTAGTTGGGACTACAGGCCTCAACTCCTGGCTAGTTTTTTAGAGACAGGGTCTCACTGTTGCTCAGGCTGGTCTCAAACTCCTGAGCTCAGGCGATCCACCCACCTTGGCCTCCCAGAGTGCTAGCGTCCTAATCTCGCTTTTTAAAAATATTTTCACTTTCCTTGATATAGAAATAAGTAGGGTGAGGAGGTTTTAAAAGCTGGGAGATTCACTTAATGATTCCTGAACTGAAGTACCACTGCACTCAAAAGAGAAGTAGATGATGAGTACCCAGGACAATCATTTTCATAAAAACTCAGTTGCAGAGAGACACTTAACTTCATTCATCCTTTGTCTAAAGAAAAAGTGTAATCATTGACTACAGCGATAATGGGAAAGATTGTCAAAAAGTAACTGTTCTTTATTCTGGGTAAATGAAGTGTAATTATGGATTTTGTTGTGAATTTCAGTAAAGCATGATTTAATACTACGGCAAGGGTGCCATTAAAAACGTGGGTATTAACTTTCCAATAATTTCTAGAAATTGAAATGAAATCTGCTTGGCAATAACATGACATTTTGACACCAATGAAAATATTTTATGCTGTTATGTAAGTGATAAAAATAAATGTTTTATAAAAATTTATCCAGAAGGACTTATAACTAGGAAAAACAATCATAATTAACAAGATTTCGTGAAATGCGTAGCAGCCAAAGACAACATTTATACCAGCTGAAGGTGATGAGGTCATTTCTGGTCCTAAGTTCATAAGATCTGACCACCTGTAGAGATTTTCTTAAAAGCACTTTAAAAAATTAATTTTCCAAATACGAACAGGCTGAGAGTGTCCCCCCCCCCTTTTATATGATTTTCTATTGTGCCAAAGTAATAGAATCAAATGCACACTTCAGCTTTTTAAGCAGCTGTTCCTATGGTGCAGGAATAAATGTGCAAACTCCACCAGCACAAGCTGGAAAAAAGAACGAGCCTACTATTTTTTGAATGGATTATGGAGCCTAGATTTTGTTTCTAGGATAGAGTGTGTCCAAAGAAACCAAATTAAGAAGAGGGTTGTGAAATTATCCAGTGGATGAGGAATCATCTTGACAATTCAGCTGGCTGATACAAACAAAGCAGGTAACCATGTCTCTTGCTGCATGAGCTATGCAGCGTCCACGGCAATATTAGAGATATTATTTTCAGGTTTTTGTTTGTTTGTTTGTTTGTTTTTTTAAGGCAGGGTCTTGTTCTTTTGCCTGGAGGACAGTGTAGAGGTGTCACCATAGCTCACTGCAACTTCAAACTCCTGGGCTCAAGTGATCCTCTTGCTTCAAACGTCTTGAGTAGCTGAGACTATAGGTTGCACCACCACACTCAGCTAATTTTACTATTTTTTTGCACAAAGTGGTCTTACTATGTTGCCCAGGCTGGTATTAAACTCCTCCCACCTCAGCCTCCCAAATTGCTGGGATTATAAGCCACCCCACCTGGCTTCTTTTCATATTTTGAACTGAGATCATTATAGCAACATCAGAAGAACCAGTTTTATCCAGTGTGTGTATACATCCGCACTATTTTTTAATATGAACATCGCTGAACTCTAAATTCATAAGGTCTAGTAAAACTGTAAAGTCAAACAATAATGATAATAGTAATAATAGAAAACATCTCATTAACTAAAGTATGTATATGTTTTGACATACTTTGACATCCAAGTATGACCAAAGAACAATTTTTTTTTTTGCTTTAGTGTGTCATATTATCTTTTTGCTTTTTTTTTTTTTTTTGAGACAGAGTCTCACTATGCTGCCCTTGGTAGAGTGTCGTGGCATCACAGCAACCTCAAACTCTTGGGCTTGTGAGACTCTTGGCTCAGCCTCTCAAGTAGCTGGGACTACAGGCCCCCGCCACAATGCCCAGTTATTTTTTTGTTGCAATTGTCATTGTTGTTTTAGCTGCCCAGGGCTGGGTTTGAACCCACCAACGTGGGTGGTATGTGGCTGGCACCTTAACCACTGTGCTACAGGAGCTGGGCCCCATATTGTCTTTTTAAATAAACTTTATTATTTTAGAACGGTTTTAGGTTCACAGAAAAATTGAGTAAAAAATATCTAAACCCTGTTCTCCACACACAGCCTCCCCTGTATCAGTATTATGCAAACCTACGTTTACACAGCTTGATCACCCCAAATCCAGAGTTTACATTAGGGTTCACTCTTGGTATTATGCCTTCTGTGGGTTTGGACAAGCGTATAATGACATGTAGTCACCATTACAGTAGCATAAAAAAATAGTTTCACGGCCCTAAAAATTCTCTGCGCTCCACCTCTTCATCCTTCCATTCTCCTTAACCCCTGGCAACAAATACTCAACACTTGTGCCTTTTCCAGAGTGTCCTTCAGCGAGACCCATGCCGTCTGCAGCCTTCCCAGACGGCCGCCTTTCACTTGGCATTTACGTCTTCTCCGTGTTTTCTCAGGGCTTGATAGCTCATTTCTTTTTAGTGCTGAATAACGTTCTGTTGTGAGGATACACCACAGTTTCTTTATCCATTCACCTAGTGAAGGGCTTCTTGATCACTTCCAAGTTTGGCAATTATGATAAAGCTGCTGAGCTGAGGCAGAAGGATCGCTTGAGCCCAGGAGTTTGAGGTTGCTGTGAGCTATGACGCCAGGCCATTCTAGCGCGGGCGACAGAGTGATAAATAAATAAAAATAAATGGGCGGCACCTGTGGCTCAAGGAGTGGCGTGCCGCCCTCATATACCAGAGGTGGTGGGTTCAAACCCAGCCCTGGCCAAAAACAAAAACAAACAAACAAAAACTGCAATAAATAAAAAATTAAAAAAAGGAACAAGGGCGGAAAGGCAGCTCCTTTGAAGGGAATTTATTTTTATTTTTATTTTTCAGACAGATTCTCACTTTGTCACCCTCTCAGCAACCGTCCCAGCTCGCAGCAACCTCAAACTCTTGGGCCCAAGTGATTCTCTTGCCAAGCCTCCCAAGCCGCCACAACACCCGGCTCTTTTTAAAGACCGGGTCTCGCTCTCGCTCGGGCTGAGCTCAAGCCACCCAGCCTGGGTGGGTCTCCCGGAGAACTGGGGTTAGAGGCGTGAGCCACCGCCCGGGCCTATAGTGGGGTTTACCTGCGCCCTTCTCCCGGAAATCTGGGCTCCTGCGACAGCCACCGCCTCCGAGGGAGCAGCTGAGCGCCAGGAGGTTCCAGCCGCCGCCCGCTCGGGGCCGCGACCTGCGGCAGCCTGGTCTCCGGGCGCCGCCGCCCTGGAGGCTCAGGGCCCCCGCGGTAGCTCCGACTACCAGAGTCCGCGGCGAGCGGGCCAGCTATGCGGGCAGTGCCGGGAGTGCGGCCGCAGGTGTACCCCGGTGGGGCCGCGGCCGTCTCGGAGCCTGACCACCTGAGGGCGGCCAGTGGACTCGGAGGAGCCCAGCTTCAAGGTGGGGGCTGAGGCCGAGCGGCTCCGGAGGCTGTTTGTGCCAGCGCTGGACAGACCCGAGACCGGCCTGCTCAGCATCTGGACCGGTGCGTGGCCTTCATCAGTGAGTCCCGCGCCGAGGACCGTGCGGGGTTAGTGCGCGGTCATGCAGGGGTCAGTCGGAGTGTCGCTGTAGTGACTGCTTTTGTGATGAAGACTGATCTAGTCACCTTTGAAGAAGCCTGGGCGTATCTCCAGACTGTCAAACCGGGTGCTAAGGTGAATGAAGGGTTTGAGCGGCGACTGAAATTATAGCAGGCAATGGGTTATGAAGTGGATATCTATAGAGCAATTCGTAAGCAGTATGGTTTACAAATGGTTACAGAGAAGCATCCAGAGCTGCAGAATATACCTCAAGAACCCTTAGCTGTTGACCCAACCCCCACTTTGGAAGGATCAAAAGATAAGGCTCTCTACAAACGTAGGAGGTGCCGGAGATCCTTATTTTGAAGTTCTAGTATTTTGGATCATAATGAAGGAAGTGGGCCAGAAGCCTTTGTCCACAAGAGAATGACACTACCTTTCATGGTTAGCATAGGGCATCAGCCTCAGTGCACATCTCATTTCATTGAGCCTGTTCAGTGGATGGAATCCGCTTTGTTGAGAGTGAGGGGCGGACAGCTTATTTGCCCAAAATGCAGTGCCAAGTTGGATTCCTTCAACTGGTATGGTGAACAGTGCTCCCGTGGGAGATGGGTAACACCTGCTTTTCAAATACATAAGAACAGAGTGGATGAAATTAAAGTGCTGCTAGTTTGGGGGTCACAAACAAGAACAATATGAACTTGTAATATTTGGCATCCTGGGAAGAAACTTGCTATAATATTTGCTACCCTGGTTAGGCCCTCAACATTTCCTTTGAAAACTGAAATGTAACATGGAAATTATGCTTGCTCAGCTTCATTACATTCATGGTATAAGTAAGGAAACAGAGCTTTTTAATCATGTAAATTTTATTTGATATTAAATATTTTGTAAGGCAGATAAAAAAATGAATGAAGCTGCTATCAGTGTCTACATGCAGGTTTTTTGTGTGGATATAAGTGTTCTACTCATGTGGGTAAACAGCTAGGAGTATTAGCGGTGTGTCACGTGGTAAAGGCACTCGTAGTTTTGTAAGAACTGCCAGGTTCTTTTCCAAGGTGGCTGTACCGGCTCACATTCCTACTAGCAGTGAGTGAGAGCTCCTCCACTTTCACATACTCACCAGCATTTGCTGTCAGTGCTTTGGATTTTGGCTCTTCAAATAAGCATGTGATGGCATCTCATTGTTGTTTTATTTTGCAATTTCCTAATGTCATATAATTTTCAGCATCTCTTCACATGCTTATTTGCCATCTGTATCTTTACTTTGATGAGGTGTCTGTTCAAGTCTTTTGCCCATTTTTTAAAATCACGTTATTCCTTGTCTTATTGTTGAGCTTTGTGAGTTTTTGGTCTACTTTGGATAGTAGTCCTTTATCACATATGTCTTTTGCAAATATTTTTCTCCATCTGTGTCTTAGTCTTTTAAGGGTAATGGTTAACGTTCGGTGGGGGGATGAAACTTTGTGGAGACAAAAAACATTTCAAAAGAATCCTATGATTGTAAAGATTTAGAACAACTCTTGAAGCTGCATCGTTCATATGATTCATGTTAGATTCACACATTAGTTCATTATCTATTGTGAAACCTGTCAGAATCAAAAATGGAGCTACTAATGTTAAAAAACAAAACAAAAACCCTGACAAATAGAATGAGGGAAGGTCATGAAGAGAGAGGGCTCTCATGATAACAAAAACTTTCACAAAAGCCTCTGCAAAACCACAATAGTGCACAAAGCCCCTTGCAAAATTACACAAAAAATACTTTTGCAAGGTAGTTCCTTTGGCCTACCAACTGCCTATCTGGCCTTGGGGTGGTGTCACCCTTATTATTCATCTTTGTAGCCAAGGATAATCATTTTGAAACAATTATGTAATCCTCTTCATTTTGCCTTTAAAAATCTTTTTCTTCCTTTACCTCCCACACCCCTGGAATATGCACATGGATTAACATGGCTTGCATATTCTCATTGCAATGCCCTATTCCTGAACAAACAATTTCTTTTAGAGGGACTCTCTCTGTTTGTTATTTACACTGGTGCTACTAAACCATGGTGGGATTTAACTGGGATCCCTACAAAATCCCCTTATTTATATTAAGAGAGACTTGGAATCCAGCAAAGGCTGATGCCACTTCTCAATCTCAGGAGGAAAGCCAGCTCCAGCCTGCAGTTCCTGTTAAAATGCAAACCAGGCTTAGGTGAGACAAGAAATTCTTGGCTACTAAATTCTTCTTTCTGGAAGAAAGGAGAGGTATTATCTCTTAAGCTGAAAGAGGCTTGGACCAAAGCCTTCTTAAGAGTAAAAATATCCCTTATTACAGCATATTATTAGATACTGTTGACTCTGAGAAAAATTCATTCTCACTAAGAAGATGAAATCATAATGGCTGACTGAGCACTTGATCCACCACCAATACCACCCAAACCCACTAGCAATGGTGGAACCAGATACCTGTGAAATAATCCCTTTAAAATATCTCTGATAGAAGAAGACATAACTGCAGCATACTAGAAAAAGACAACTCATATATATCAACAAACATTCTATTGCCTACAATAGAAAGTGCTCTAGTTACCGTATTTTGCCATGTGCAATGTGCTTCTGTGGGTAAGGCACACCACTTTTTGGCGGAAATTTTCAGAAAAAAAACTTTCATCTTAATTTTTTTAATTTAAAATTTTATTTGTTTATATTTAGGTACTCATTTTTTGCATAATAAAAGAATTTTAGTGCTTATTTTTTAAACATATTTTAGCACAACAAATTTTATTAGCCAAAAATGTCAGCTAGATTGTTAGCTCCTGCCTAAAATATATAAAGAGAAATACATTGCTCTCTGTTGGCTAAAAATGCGTTCATTGAAAGTTTATTCAGTTCCCCAAAACTGATTCTTGAATTCCAGGAGATTACTTTGCATATGAATATCATGATTGCTTTCTAGAGTTACACTTTTGATGCATAAGCCTAACCCTAACCCTTTTAAATAAAATAATTAAAAGCATTTCTATAGACACGGAATGAGTACTACCTGCATATAGTGTGTGTCCTTGTTTTTCTATCAAAAAGTTGGGCAAAAAGTGCCCATAACATGTGACAAAATACAGTAGTTTCAGCTAAGAGGAATTTATTATACCCTATCTAAGAGGAATCATAGTCACAGAAAGGTCTGAATAAGATCAGCTTTGGGATCTTTCAAAAACAGTCTCCTAAAGCCACACTGGACAACTGAGTTTGTGGCCCTGCCACCGTCAGGAAACTTTGGAGAAGTTTTGGAGCTGTGAGCTCCAAACGAGCAGCCATCAAAAGCAGCAAAACGAAGGAGCTGTGTATAGAGAATTCCTATAATTTTATGTTGCCTTGGTGTCCATTTTGACGAGCTTAACTTTCTCATAGCAAAAGCCAGCCTCTGTCACTCCAAACAGTTTCTAGTTCTATGCGACAGCCAAATGGCTGCAGGTGGTGGCCAGTGCTAACAACTTAAAGACCTCTTTCCAGCCTAGCAGAATGGGCTCCTGCAGCTTCCTGTATATGGGGCATTCAGGCATTTGCCTGTGAAGTCAAAGTGGCCCATGTCCTATTTCCTCACACACACTGCTAGTTACCTACCGAGTGCTTCTGTCTTTCAGGCTGACTCTTCATTCTTGTCTTGTGTCACCTGGGAACGTAAGACTGCCCTCCTGATTCACTACTTCTTCCTTGCCCAGGATCTGTAAGTAAAAATCTTTGAACTTGTTTTCTATCAGAAAAGAAGGTCTCTGTTTGGGACCTCCCTAGACATCAAATCAGCCAGCACCTTGATCTTGGACTTCTCAGTCTCCAGGACAGTGAGAAATACACTTCTGCAGTTTATAAGCCACCAGTCTATGGCATCCTGTTATAGCAGCCCAAAAAATCTAAGACATTCATCCTCCTAACCACATGCAAAATAGGCATTTTTAGTAAGCTTATTCCCTAAGCACTGGAATCAAAATCAGAAAGGTGAAGTGGTTTGTTGGTTATCTATTGAATTTCTGCAGTTTTTTCTGGAACACCAAGGAGAACACAAGGTCAGCGAGGGGCTCAGAGGTAGAGTGTGTGCCAGTCTGTAAGAAGGAGAGGCCACCAGTCCAGGGATTGGAAAGGCTTCATTAGCAGAGAAAAGAGAGAAAAAGAGCAGGGTGGATCTGACCTTTGAGTGAGACTGGTTGAATAAGGTTTATAAAAAGTGCATTTATATCTCAATATCAGGAAGACATTGTTTCTAACTACAGCAACAAATTAAATGAGAAAAAAATCTTAAAATTCAGCTGATGTAAAAAAAGAACATAGTAAAATCTGTTAACATATATTTTTTCAAATCTTTGCAAACTAGCAATAGAAGAAAATTTACACAAATACCATTAAAATGTAGAAATTCACCTTAGTCAGAAACAATTCATGATATCCACTACCAAGTGCTACTCTGCAAAAAGAAATCAATTTAAATGTTCAAGAAAGCAAATGTCAACAACTGTAGATTATATAACTGTCTACTTTCTAATTCAAAGAGCGTCCACAAACTTTGAATTAAAACCCGTAATAGACTCCTCCGCGTTCTGAGTCCCACTGCCCCACCTGCGCCCGAGGGAGTTTGCGGCGCATGCGCGTTTGCGGCGCCTGCGCGTGGGATACGGAAACAAGATGGCGGCGCCCAGCTTACCCACGCCAATGCACGGGCACGTGGGCCGCGGCCGCTTTCGTGATGTGTACGAGCCCGCGGAGGACACGTTCTTGCTGCTGGATGCGCTCGAGGCAGCAGCGGCCGACCTGGCCGGGTGCGAGGAGGGCGAGGGCCCCGGCGGGAGAGGGTTTGGGTGTCCTGCAGAGCGGCGGCAGGATGCCAGGGGGAGGATCGCAGCCCTCAGCCCGAGGAGGCGGTGTCTGCCCACTTTGCAATGATTGATACCAGAATGCAAGAAATGACAATATACCGCTAGATGAAAGTAAAGACCGTGGCAGGGATATATCTCCTTTGCCAAGGTGTTGCTCTGGTCTGGTGAGCTCTCTGCCTACTTGGCTTGCCAGATGTATCTTTCCCTGTCAGCTGTTAAGCTGAAGAACACATTCCCCTAAAAGCAGCGATAGTAAAACGAGTTCGTAAACAAAATATTCCCGGAACATTGCTGCTTAATATTATTAAAGTTGTTAGTATTTAAAGTCACAGGCATTATTTGATTTACTCGGCACTTAAAAAGCATCCTTTAGGAACCAAAGAGCACAAAAAGGGAAGAAGATTGTATCTGTAGCGACCGCTGTTAGTCGTTTGGCTACCGAGAACTTGTTAAGCAAGTGATGAACTGAATTTTTCATTTGAGTGTAAGACATTTAACTAGTTACATACATGTAACAGGCTATGGACTCTATCTAGTACCTTATAAACATTAAAGTTGATGCTTGCCATAAATTTACAACTAACAAAAAAAATGAATACCTACATTTTAAAAAAAAGATATTTAACTCTTTAGGTTTATTTAAATAAGATTTGAACTGGCTTTTATCAGACTGAAACAAACAGGTGTCAGATTTCAAAGATCTATATTGTATTTATGCCTTCTTAAATTTGGTGATATTTTTCCTCTAATAAAATGCCTCAACTCTTATTAAACTAGTTTTTCACTGTAGACAGTGGAACTCTGGGATTTACTGGAATATAGAGTGGAACAGTACTGTTTTATAACTTGTCTTTTATTCTCAAGATATCCCAGAAAGATTTACAAGCCCAAATTGCTTTGCAAAGTATGCTGTAAAAGGAGCTGATTTTGTTATAAAGTCTTGGTTGGATATATCTAGTCTTGGAATTCTAATTATTTATGAGACCATGACAGTTACTTTCAAAGAGAAGCCACCTGGTAAGATACAGCCTTCTCAGAAAGGTTAGTCAGATTTGTGGATTGGTTCCTAAAGCTTGTTGCTGGGTAGTTGGTTGAGAATTTAAGATCTAGACAGTTGCCTAAATGCCATGACACTGATCTTTGGAATGCAGATAATTGGTGCTTTTGATGAGGCTAGGAAATTACTGAAAGATACAGTAGGATGAAGATTTTAATATATTTAACAACATTGTAAGATGATTATTAGCATTCTTAAATCAGATATTCCAATATTTTCCTAATTAGTATATACAAATGTGGAATTTCTCTGCTGCTCTAAATCTATTAACAGTAAGATGGGGGACCCTTTATTCCTAGGATATGATGTCTGATGTTCCAAGACTAGAAATATCCAACCAAGACTTTATAACAAAAAAGTCAGTTACCTAAAAATTATAGAATACAATAAGTACATATTGATACAAATCATATCATTTTGGGAACTATTAACTAGGAGCTCCATTTGGGAAAGGGTAATACCTTTAATATTAGTATTTCCAATCCTATGTTAACATTATTCCATACTTTTAATGTAATGTTTTATTGAAATTAATTGAAAACCACCTATGGTAACATATAACTATTTTATGAACTTAAAATATATTACACACCCAAAATATTAGCAATTTGCAGTTATAACATATTAAGCACAAAGTAGACATTAGAAATTATTTGTGCATTCCTTATATATTTGTAGGTGGGTGATGATGCTGGAGAAATATACATTATAACTAGCATGAGAGTATGAAGTGTATTTCAATTCTACTATGCTAATCTTTTATTTTTTTGTTTGTTTGTTTGTTTGTTTTTTAGAGTAGAAATATGTCTTGAAGTAGGGTCAGGCTCTGGTGTAGTTTCTGCATTCCTAGCCACTATGATAGGTCCTCAGGCTTTGTACATGTAAGTATATCATATGTATACAGATCTTCCAATGAAAGATGCTCTATGATTGCTTGAATGAAATAATTTTGTAAGAAGGCAGTATGTATTTGATAGTGTTATACTTAAATATTGTAAAAGCCAAGACGGCAAATTATGCTTCCCTAAAAATTATAACTTCGTGTTGAAAACTGCTCTATCTGGCTCGGCGCCTGTGGCTCAATCGGCTAAGGCGCCAGCCACGTACACCTAAGGTGGTGGGTTCGAATCCCCAGCCCGGGCCTGCCAAACAACAATGACAGCTGCAACCAAAAAATGGCCAGGCGTTGTGGCGGGCGCCTGT
>CAUYQV010150604.1:0-10046 GCA_963574575.1 Galagoides demidoff | reverse complement strand
TGATGACATCACAGGAGAATCCACCAACCAGGGCCAAGGGGACCAGAGCCCAGCCCCTCACCCAGAGCATCCCAGGTACCTGATACCCATCTGTGCCTGTGCCATGGGCTGCCGGCTGCTCTGCTGTGTGGTCCTCTGTGTCCTGGGAGCAGGTGAGTCTGAGTTTAAATCGGCTGTCCCCAAACTCCCTGATTTTTCCTTGTGACTGCAGCAACTCCCTTCCTCCTCCTGGGCTCTGTCTGAATTTTGTCCCCTTCCCCTTCAGTCCCCACGGACACCGGAGTTACCCAGACACCAAGATACCTGGTCATGGGAATGACAGATGAGAAGTCTTTGAAATGTGAACAAAATCTGGAGCATAATGCTATGTATTGGTACAAACAGAGTGATAAGAAGCCACCGGAGCTCATGTTTATCTTCAACTATAAAAAACTCAGTGAAAATATGACTGTCCCAAGTCGCTTCTCACCAGAATTCCGTGACAGCTCTCAATTGTACCTTCACCTGGACGCCCTGCAGCCGGAAGACTCAGCCACGTATCTCTGCGCCAGCAGCCAAGACACAGCCCTGCAAAGTCAGCTCCTCCCTGTACACAAACCTTTGGGCCCAGCCAGGAAGCTGTGGGGCGACTGAGGGTTTGGTGAACATTTCCTGTAAGAGCCCTGCCAGAAGGTTCAGAGCATAGTACCTGCGCATTCGACCCATGGGGCAACTTTAATTTCTCTTCACATGTTTCCTATGTGGGTTTTCTTACCTGAGGGTGACTCTGCCCTATCAATTCATTAAAGAAAAGATAAATATATTCAAATCTATTGTTTATATTTTTATCTTGAAATAAAACAAATCAGTTCTAAAGATGATCATTTTTTTTTTAAAAGATTTTATAAGAATGTTCTAAACAAACACTTGTGGCACCACAGAGTCACAATCTGCACTGGGCCAGAGCATGTCCCAGTGCAGATTGAGGAGACCAGATATTGTGACACGTCTGGCCCAGTGGGCTCTACACCTCTCCTCAGGAACTCCGGAGTCCACTGTGCCACCAGAGTGATGCACCAGCTCAGAGTGAGCTATAGGTTTTCAGATAAGGTACTTGCAGGCAACGGTCCCAGGGCTGGAGTCAGGAGTGAAGGACAGTAGGAGAATCACCCTCTAATTTCTCTTTTAAACACTCAACGCCAGGGCAGGAGTCCCGGCCCTGATCAGAACTCCAGGTCTGCACAGACACTTTCTCCGAACTGTGGAAGTAGCAAGTGTACCCCAGGTGCACCCCACAGTCTGGCTGGGAGCTCCTGGCCTGGAAGCTTCCTTCCTTACGCTCTCTCCTTCCCTTGGTCTGACATTTCCTTGTGGCTGAATTGTCTCAGGAGACGGAGAAGGAGAAATGTCCCCCGGGGCTGGATTTCTGCTCCTTACTGACACTTGCAAGGTTATTTCTCCCCTTTCTCTTTCTCTGTTCCCAATGTTTTCCATCAGGTCACTTTCTCACTGCCTTCTGGGACTCACCACTCATCTCCCAGAAGATTCTCATGGGTGAAGGTTAGTGTCTGCTATTCATATTTCTTTTTTTTTTCTTTTTTTGTTGTTTTTTTGGCCAAGGCTGGATTTGAACCCACCACCTCCAGCATATGAGGCTGGCATCCTACTCCTTTGAGCCACAGGTGCCACCCTGGTATTCATATTTCTTTCTTACCTTATCGGGCACATCTGGAAGGTATTGCTGTTTGCAATTTTAGAAGGAGTCAGATCCAAAGCTCTCACATTTCACATGTCTTTGTAATAGTATCTGAAATGTAATGGGCATTTATCATGGAGTAGAAGGCATTTCCGAAGTAATCTTAGATACTCCGTTTTGTTTCTTTTTATAGTTTAAAAAATATAGTAACTGTTTGGGACCTAATGCAGCCATGCACAAATCCCTCTCCCTCCTCCTTGTCCCCTCCTCCTAAGACAAAGGCACAAAGGATCTGGCTTGCTCCATCCTCTAGAAGTTCAAGTCACAAGACCCTAACCTGACAAGCAACCTGTGGAATGTTCCCACCCCACAGCCCCATATAAAAAGGGTCTCTAATGTCCCCCCTCCCGCCCCAGATGCAGAAACCATCTTTGCACTGCTCAGGTGGGTCACCCTCCCCTTTCAATAAACCTGGCCTGAACATCTCTGTGGTCTCATCTCTGGACACCACAATTCATACCTTTCAGTAACTTTATCTGATTGAATCCAAAAATGTCTAGGTATGTCTTTTAAAGCAGAGAAATACACTTTTCCTTAATGTGATTTGTAATGATAATTGATATTTTTGTGATCTTGTGTGGAAATTTTCCCTCATCTACCATCAAAAACCCTGTAAACCACATTAGCTTCTCTTGTGGAAGGTTGTAATGAGTTAAATGTCTGAGCAAAATTTATAGAAAGTATTCAGTTATAGAGCGCTGCCATCTGGGGTAAGACGATTTCATGTGGTTTATATCCACGGATATTTACTCAATGTGGAATTTCCTTCTTTTGGGGTAGCATCTTGGTAGAGTTCCTGGTCACGAATCACAGCTCCCTGGCTCAGTGACTATTGATTACCAATGTCAGATGCAGCTAGGTCAGAATCTCTCCTCCTCTCTCATGGGATTATTTGTCTTTGGATTTAGAAAGTCAAGAAATAGTTTATATTACAATACCCATATTTGTTCTATAATTGCCTATTTTTAAAATTTGGTAACAGTTAAGTCAAATGTAAACTTTTAAAGAACTATGGATTGGAAGAAAACTAAGCCGGAAGTAGCAAGTGAGTGATAGTGGTTCTGTAATCGAATCTTTTTCTGATTCTGTTTTCCCAAGTCTCCTGTTTAGTTTTTTAATCCTCCATTAAAGGATTGTCCTCTCCTTCCTAGAAGGTTTCGTAGCAAGTATAGAACCACAAAGGCAAACTTGGACATTTAATTAGTACCTACATGTATCTTTACTCACTATTAGGAAATGGACATTATGATATTGTTAATGAACAGAGGCAAAATGACAATTTCTGAAACAGAAAGAATAGAAGGGAAAGAAACAAATTCCCCGGGAGTATGGGAGCAGTGACTATTAATGTCTTTATTTGGGGGTAAGCTGATCAGTGGGCCCTTAGCACAGAGTGGTCTGAGAGGTCTGCCTAGAACAAGTGGGCTGGAGTCACCAAAGAATACTGAACTTTAATTATAAGGCCTCCAGAGACCATCTGCAGTGAGACAGGCTGACTTTGTGTAATTGCTGCCACGGTTCTTAGCACATTCACCTAATAGGGGCTGGTTTTGCACCATCTCCTTCACCAGAATTTTCTCAAAGGCAAAATGCTTCCTCCATCACTTTTTTCCCCCTTACAGGGTAAAAAGTGCACTTGACAAAGATAAATCTCAAATATGATAGGGCTTCCTTGCGACTCCCTAGGAGGAACAAAAAAGCAAGCACATTGGGCATAAGGGGGAGATCATTATTAATTTAAACACATCCCATGTCCTTTGCACCATGGCAAAAAGGCTGTAGAAGCTGGTTCAGGCTGCCATAAAAAGTACCACAAAATGTGTGGCTTAAACAGCAAAGTTATTTTCTCACAATTCTGGAGGCTGGAAGTCTGAGAGAAGGGTGCGAGCATGTTGGTTGTGGTAAAGGCTCTCTCCTGGGCTTATGAAGAGCCCACTTCTTGTATCCCCATATGGCTGAGGGGAGAGGGTAAACAAGAGCTCTCTCTGGCATCTCTTCTCACAAGGACACTAGTCACTGAATCAGGGATCCAGTTACGACTTCATTTAACCTTAATTACCTCCATAAAGGCCTGAGGTTCAAATATGGTCACCTCGGGCACTGAGTTTTGGGGGAAGGAGGTTGTAAACATGGGGTCCATAACAAAAGTAAAATCTTGGTTGTTTTTCAGTGGGCCACGTGGGGGCGCTGTGGAAGTACCAAGGAGTCCAGAGCTGGCTGCCTGGAACACAGAGGGTTAAGGAGCAGCCTTGTTAGATGCTTTTATCCACTAGCAGGTTTGATAATATAGACATGAACTTGCAGGTCTGCTGCCCCAACAGGGAGCCACAAACTTCAGCCCTGCAGTTGCTAAGGAGTCTCTGTGAACATACAAGGGAGAATGAAGGGTCAGTGATGGATAGGGGCAGCCTACATGCTCTGGGCAGAGACAGACAAAGGAACTAATTGTCTGAAGGGAAAAGCAAAGGAACTGAGCACGGGATGGACATGGGACATGACCCTTGCCCAGCCTGGAGCAACCCAATCTAGTCTAGTCTAGTATGATGTGAGAGGATTTGCAGGACAAAGCAGGGGTCTTGGATTAGCTGAGCCAGGGACCTGGCAAGGGAGGCAGGGTGTGTGGGAACCTGCAGGCACCATGGCATCAGAGCGGCAACACTATAGCCTAGTGTGCATAAGAGAAGGGATGCCCGGAAGCCCAGTCTTCAATGGAACAGAACCCTGAGCGCGGTGAGACCTGCCCAGCTCTCTGACACCCCATCTTGGGCTCTAGGTAACCCTGCTGCATAGGCTTTTGTCCCCTGGGAGCTGGTGAGTCTCTGGAAGAGATGGAACATTTCTACGACACGCACGATCCAAGGCACTAATGGGTTCCTTCTTGTGTTCATTCTCCAGCCTCTGGCTCCTTCCCTCATAGGCCCAGTGGATTTTGCTCTGAGAACAGGAAAGCACTGGACCTTGGGAAGCCTGCAGGGGATGACCACAGAATGATGACATCACAGGACACTCATCCAATCAGGAAAGGCAAAGCCCAGAACTCAGCTCTACCCAAGAGGACCAAGCCCTGAGCACTGAGGCCCAGTGCCACCTACCCCCTGAACCATGGGCACCAGGATTCTACCCTGGATGATACTCTGCCTCCTGGGAACAGGTGAGCCCTGAACACAGGACAGTATCCCGTTCTGAGCTTGCTCACCCCTGCATCCCCCACCTGACATTGGGAGGCCCCACCAGGCTGCCTCCTGTGCTCATTCTCCATCTGCTTTCCCCACAGGCCCAGCAGAGGCCAGAGTCACCCAAACTCCAAGACACTTGATCAAAGCAAGAGGACAGCAAGTGACATTGAGGTGTTCCCCTGTCCCTGGGCACAACAGAGTGTACTGGTATAAACAGGCCCTGGGTCAGGGTCTCCAGTTCCTCATTCAATATTATAATGGGGAAGAGGGAGAAAAAGGAGACTTCCCTGATCGATTCTCAGGTCACCAGTCCCGTGACTATCATTCTGAGCTGAACGTGAGCTCCTTGGAGCTGGTGGACTCAGCCTTGTATCTCTGTGCCAGCAGCTTGGCACAGCCCTGCAGAGCCACCGACATTCTGTGTACAAACTTCCCTGCCCCAGTACGGAGCAAGCTCACACCTGTCATTATCTGTGACAACCTGTAGATTGTAGGGAGGGGGGAAGAAAATGGTGTCAGGGTGCTGGGAAGTGCTTCCTGGGGATTTTCTGTCATTCAGGGCTGGGGTAAACAAGGCAAGAGCATCTGTTCAGAGGATGGTGCTGCTTTAGTAGGGACAGTTCAGAATTGTCTTCTTTGCCTGACATTGGGGTAGAGGAAGAGTTTGTAGTCTAATAGCTGGCACCCAGTTTTTCAGAGCAGAGGATGTCATTTTGAGGTCAAGATTATTAATAGTGTACTATAATAGGTAGAGTCTGTGGGGTTTGCTTTATATAATTGGAGGGGAAGAAAGAAAATTGGGGAAAATCGAGGAGAAAGAACATGATCAAAAATGATGGAAAAGAAATAGAGTGTATGTTGGCTCAAGGCAGTGCTCTGGGCAGCTTGAACCCCAATACTTTCAACAACTAGAAAATAATATAAAGCAAGGCCTTCTAGCAAGTGGTGTTGCCTGATGGCCAGTTCCATTTGGGGACATCGCCAAATATCCAGTTGCCTGGTGTGATAGCTCTGGAGTGGGTTCTGATATCTTCTTCTGAGATTCTGGTCCCAATATTGAGTCTTCAGGGTAGTAACATAATTCCCAAAACACAGAGGCAGTTGTGTCACCTTTGATCACAAATTAGCAGTTTCTCCCAAGACAGATTGCCCCCAGGGCTTGCCTTCTGACACTCATCCCACCCAGATCCAGTTATCTTCGGTGTTCTAAGAACTCTTGAGCATTTCCTACAACTTAGGGTCCTTTTGCGTCCTCTGCATCTGTGCTCACTATCCCATGGGCTGAAGGAATCTCTTACTCCCAGACAGGACCAGACACTGCACATCTGTCAAGGACTAGCTTACACCTGCCTTCCTCTTCCATATGACTTCCTTAATAATCTTGGTAAATGTGTTTTCCCAGTCAGGATTGATGGCCAGTACTGTAAAGCACACTAAGTGTATCTAAAGTTGGACTTTGCCAACATTATTTTGGAACAAAGACAATTATGTTATAGCAACATTTATCTAATTTCACAATACTGTAAAAATAAAAATTCCTCACCACAACCACAATCACCACTTCAGAGATTCACTGGGGCTGGAAACATCAGCAAAGGTGCTTCTCAGAAATTAACAGCAACAAAAATAAAAAGAAAATAAAAAAGAAAATAGATATGAGCTGTGCTCAGGAATAGAAGCTTATCAGTCTCAACCATTAAAAGCGATTGCATTGTGTGATGTTAGTGTGCTTGTCTTTGTGTGTGTGTCTTTTTGTGGGGACTCACCCAATAGAAATAGTTTCTCTCGGCAATTATAAATTGAGCTGCAATAAACATTCTAGTGCAAATGTCCTTGTGGTAAAATGACTTTTCTTTCTTCTGGGTAGATACATAGTAATGGGATTGCAGGGTCCAATGAAAGGTCCATTTTTGGTTCTTTGAGAATTTTCCATTCTTCTTTCATAGAGGCTGTCTTAGTTTGCAATCCCACCAGGAGTGCAGAGGTGTTCCGTCTCTCCACATCCACGTCTGCAGATCTGGGACTTTGTGATGTGGGCTAATATCCCCTGGGGTTAGCTGATGTCTCAGAGGGGTTTTGATTTGTATTTCTCTGAAGATTAGGGACAATGAGCTTTTTTTCTCATGTTTGTTGGTCATTTGTCATCTTCAGAAAGTTTTGGGTAAGTCTCTTGCCCCTTATGAATAGCCTTACCCTTATGAATAGGGTTACTTGCTCTTTTCTTGTTGATTAACTTGAGTTCTCTGTAGGTTCTAGTTATCAGCCCTTTGTCAGATTCATAGCATACAAATATCTCTGCCTGGCATTCACTAAGAGGCTCTGGCCACAGGTAGCATTCTTAGAAATGTCAGATAGCACTGAATCTGCCTAAGTGATGGCTTATAGGGTTGTTTATTTCAAGATTTTTGAAATTCAGAAATAAATTTATAAAATCTAAAACTCGTTTTTATAAACACCCCATCTAAAATTTGTAATATTAGTAATTTTAATACAAAATATATGAGGAGTCTGATTTACCAAGAGGAGTGTGGAACACTGTAGTTTCAGGCCAGATCTGGGTGATGTGGACACACACTATTTAATTCTAAGGCCACCTAATTCTGACTCCTCCCTTGAGGTTTAGCATAGTAATCACAAAGGAATAACAATATTTACTTTGTAATTCAAATGTGGGTTCATTTCTTTTTTGTTTCCACCACCTAAGGGTGGATTTGAAGAACAACCCTAAGCTGACCCCTCTGAGAGATGATAGAGATGGTGTGTGAGGGTGGGGCTAAGTGTAGGGTTTGGGGGCATCTCTGTTTCTGATTAGGACTATCTTGAGCGCCTAGGACCAGCTGTGTTTCCCTGAGACTGTGGACTGTTGGCCACTTGGAGATGCTGTGGCTCCTCAGTGCTGCAGGGAACTGGGGAAGGAGGGTGGCCCAGGGGAGGAGGGTTGCAGGAAATACCTGGCTGGGCGCTTGCATCAGGGGAAGGTGGGGTTCAGGGTACACCCTGAGATAAACCGGGACTCCTCACTGTCCGGGGCAGGCAGAGGAGTTACAGACTGAATTTCACAAATCTGTGTGAAGAGTAAGCAAACCAAGAGTGGAATCACTAGGAAATGATGAAATAAAACATGAAAGACAAAGACGCAAGAGACAGAGATGGAACTGAGAGGCAAAGATGGGATCTGGAGGTCTGGGGTATTTTTCTTTATCACCAGCCCTGAGTGCCTGACAGCTTTATTTTTAAGGGGGCAGTACAAAGTTGTTTTTCAAGGAAGTAAGATATATTTTAAACTTAATTATGAGAAGAGAAACAGGCATAAATTCCGAAGTAAAATAATCTATTATTACTGTGTGACCTCTAAAATATGGGCAATACTACACATATCTACAAGATTAGCTGGAAGATGTCGGTGACTGCTTTGAAGTGCAGCTGTGAAGTGAAAAGTTAAAGTTCTAAGTGCATATTTTTCTTCTGCTGGGTTAAAAGTTGAAGCTTAGAGAAAATTTGTTGTTATCTGTTGAGGAGGGTCAGTAGAGGGGGATTCGTCCCCTGGATATTCTCCCAAGCTGCAGGGACCCTGCCACCTCACAGCTCACACTCTACACTGAGGACACCCTGTCCTGCCCTGACACTGACTCCCCAAACCTGGCCTTCCCAGCCCCTTCACCCTCCACTGCCAGCCAGGTGCAGAGAAGCTCACTTGGATGGGTGCTGAGGCCTGCAGCTCCCTACCTCCCCTGGGAAGTGGTGGTTACTACATTTAACACGAGATCTGTCCTTTTAACAGACTTCTAAGTGTACAATACGGTATCATAATCTACGGGCACAACGTTGTTAGCAGATCTTTAGATCTTATTCATTCCGCATAACTGACATTTTAAGCCCCTTGACAACCACCCACCATTTCCCTACTCCCCTGTCTGTGGGAAGCATCAATCTAGTGTTTGCTTCAGGACTTTGACTATCGACTCATAAGCAGAATCATGCAGTATTTGCCTTGCTGTGCCTGGCTCATTCCCTAAGCATAATGTTCATTCATGTTGTTGTATGTAGCAGGAATTCCTTCTTTTTAAAGCCTTCATGATATCTCATTATAAATATACACCACAGTTAAGGCCTGTAGTATTAACGGTATAATTTATTAAATGTTTAATATTTGACCATTTGTCACAGGTGTCATTTGCAGAACTGCAAACATTGAGTATGTTAATGGACATTCAAAATTCAATCCTGCTCCATGGAGAAGACTCAGAAAAAAACTAATCCCAGCATTTATTGTCCTTTTACTGTATACGAAATAGGAGTCCTTCATCTGAAAAATTTCTATTAGCTAGATGCAAATGCCACTCTCATTGTCCAGGTAAGGGAACTGAACCATAGGTTAAACCAACCTGAAGAAATTAAATCTCTATCAAGATGCAGTACTGACATACATCAATGGGGAAGAGAGATGAACACAAACTTCTATAAAGAAGACAGACGAATGGTTAGCAAACACATGAAAAAATGCTCACATCCCTAATTATTAGAGAAATGCAAATTAAAACAACCCTGAGATACCATCTAACCCCAGCAAGCATGGCCCATATCACAAAATCTCAAAACTGCAGATGCTGGCACGGATGCAGACAGAACGGAACACTTACACTGCTGGTGGGACTGCAAACTAACACAACCTTTTTGGAAGGAAGTATGGAGAAACCTCAAAGAACTCAACCTAGACCTCCCATTTGATCCTGCAATCCCACTATTGGGCATTTATCCAGAAGGAAAAAAAAAAAACAAAAAAACTTTTATTATAAAGACACTTGTACTAGACTGTTTATTGCAGCTCAATTTGTATTCGCCAAAATGCAGAAACAGCCTAAATACCCCTCAACCCAGGAATGAATTGGCAAGTTGTGGTATATGTAAACCATGGAACACGATTCAGCCATTAAAAAAAAAAAAATGGAGATTTTTGCAGCATTTGTATTAACCTGGATGGAGGTGGAACACATTATTCTTTTTTTTTTTTTTGAGACGGAGCCTCAAGCTATCCCCCTGGGTAGAGTGCCATGGCATCACAGCTCATAGCAACCTCCAACTCCTGGGCTCAAGTGAGTCTCCTGCCTCTGCCTCCCAAGTAGCTGGGACCACAG
>CAUYQV010150600.1:0-17996 GCA_963574575.1 Galagoides demidoff | reverse complement strand
TTTTTGAGACGGAGCCTCAAGCTATCCCCCTGGGTAGAATGCCATGGCATCACAGCTCATAGCAACCTCCAACTCCTGGGCTCAAGCGAGTCTCCTGCCTCCGCCTCCCAAGTAGCTGGATCCACAGGCGTCCGCCACAACGCCTGGCCATTCTTTGGTTGCAGCCATCATTCTTGTTTGGCGGGCCCGGGCTGGGGATTCGAACCCTCCACCTTAGGTGTACATGGCTGGCGCCTTAGCCGATTGAGCCACAGGCGCCGAGCCTGTGCTGTAGAAGTTTAACTGCAGGTTGATACATGAATTTTGTTCTGGATTCTCAGTTATTCCACTGATCTATATGTTTATGTTTATCCCTGTACCATAGTGTCTTGATTGCTGTTGCATTATAGAAGGTTTTGTCATCAGGAAGTCTGATCCCTTTGACTTGCTCTTTTTTTATTAGAATGCTTTAATTATTCAGGGTCCAATGACATTTCATATAAATTGTACAGTGAAGAGTTCTGTAAAAGGTCATTGCAATTTTTATATAAATGTCATTGAATCTATGGATCATTTTTATGATTATTGCCCTCTTAACTATTAAATCTAATCCATGAAGGTACAGTGTCTTTCCACTTATTTAAATCTTCTTTAATTCCTTTTAGCAATGTTTTCTAGGGATCATGTACATAAGTCAAGCACCTTATGTTAAGTTTATTCATATGTATTTTTTTATTTTTTACTCTATTGTAAATGGAATTATTTTATTAATTTTCCCTTGTTCATTGCTAATATATAGAGATACAAATGATTTTTACATGTTCATCTTGTATCCTAAAATTGCTGAATTCAATTATTGGCTCTTACTAATTTTTTCTGGATTCTTTAGTTTAGTTTAGTTTAGTTTTTTTTTTTTTTAGAACTAGGTATTACTTTGTTGCCCAGGCTAGAGTGCCATTGGGTCAGCTTAGCTCACAGCAACCTTGAACTCCTGGACTCAGCCTCCTGCCTCAGCCTTCTGAGTAGCTGGGACAATAGTTGCCAACCATATCACCTAAGTTTTCTCTTTTTACTGGAGATGGGGTCTCTTTCATGCTCAAGCTTGTCTCAAACTCCTGAGCTTAAGGAATCCTCCTGCCTCAGCCTCCCACTTTAGTATTTTCTATACATTAAATCATGTGGTCTGTAAATAGAGATTTATTTTTTCTTTGTATTTAGATACCTTTTACTTCCCCCCCCCCCCATTCTTTTGCCTATTTGTTCGCAAGAACTTCTCTTGCAAGGAATAGAAATGATGAAAGCAGGCATTCTTGTCTTGTTCCTAAAACCTACCTGTGAAATATATATTGTGTTGAGGAAGTTCCTTTCTACTCCTACTATATCGCATGTTTGTTTTTATCATGACATGGTGCTGGGTGTTTTTAAACTTTTTTTTTTTGGCCAGGGCTGGGTTTGAACCCACCACCTCTGGTATTTGGGGCTGGCATCCTACTCCTTTGAGCCACAGGTGCTGCCCTTGTCAAACTTTTTTTTATATCACTGTGATTGATATTCACTGTATTCTTTAAGAAACTAAATAAGGTAGAGACATTGCTACTGCCTTTATAGGGAAAAAAAATGACAATAAAGAAATACAATGAACAACTGTACCCCCAAAATATTAATCACATTGATTTAGAAAAATATTAGCATGATCATTATTTTTCTATGTCAATGTGATTTATTTATTTCTGTTACTGTGATGCTTGACATTGATTAATTTTCTTATTAATTTCTTATTAAATTCTTAATTTTCTTACGCCACCTTGTATTCCTGGAGTAAATTGTACTTGGTCATGCGTTTAGTCCTTTTTATTTCTGAGAGACTTAGTTTGTTAGTATTTGTTGTGAACTTTTGCATCTGTACTTATAAGAGATATTGAACTATTGTTTTTTGTTTTCTTTCTTTTTTTTTAGAGATGAGGTCTCTGGCTCAGGATGGTTTGGAACCTCTGAGCTTGGGCATTCCTCCCACCTTGGCCTTCCAAGTGCTGGGATTATAGGTGTGAGCCACCATGTCCAGCCTGAATTATTGTTTTTTTGTTTTTTTTGAGACAGAGCCTCAAGCTGTCACCCTGGGTAGAGTACTGTGGCATCATGGCTCACAGCAACATCCATGGCTCACAGCAACCTCCTGGGCTCAAGCGAGTCTTCTGCCTCCACCTCCCAAGTAGCTGGGACTACAGGCGCCCGCCACAACGCCTGGCTATTTTTTGGTTGTAGCCATCATGGTTGTTTGGTGGGCCGGGCTGGATTCGAACCCACCACCTTAGGCATTTGTGGCTGGTGCCTTAGCCACTTGAGCCACAGGTGCCGAGCCGAATTATTGTTTTAGTGCATTCTTTGCCTATGGTTCAAGGTAATTCATAGAATGAGTTAGGAAATGTTCCCTCCTCTTCTATTTTTGGAAGAATTAGAGAAGTATTGGTGTTAGTTGTTTAAATATTTGGTAGAATTCACCAGTGATGTGCCTGGTCTTGGCTTTTCTCTAAAGGAAGGATTTTGGTTACTGATTCAGTCTCCTTATATGGGTGTACATATAGTTTCTGTCTACCAGTTAGGTCAGTTTTGGCAGTTTGCATGTTTCCAAGGATTTTTCCTTTCATCTAGTTTATCTAATTTGTTGGTGTACAGTTGTTCATTGTATTTATTTCTGTCTTTCTTTTGTTTGTTTTTTTTAGAGACAGAGTCTCACTTTATTGCCCTTATAGGTGCTGTGGCGCCACAGCTCACAGCAACCTCCATCTCCCTGGGCTTAGGTGATTCTCTTGCCTCAGCCTCCTGAGTAGCTGGAACTATAGGCACCCGTCACAATGCCTGGCTATTTTTTGTTGCAGTTTGGTTGGTGCTGGGTTCAAACCTACCACCCTCTATGTATAGTGCCAGTGCCCTACCCACTGAGCCACAGGCACCACCCATTCATTGTATTTCTTTGCTGCCATTTTTTTTTTCAGATCAGTAGCAATGTTCCTACCTTTATTTAGTTTCTTAAGGTATACAGTTAGGTTATTGATTTTGAAATCTTTTTTAATATAGGTAGTATAGCTATAAATTTTACCCTAATCACAGTTTTAGCTGCATCTCATATATTTTTGTATTTTCTGTTTTCTTTTTTAGTAGTCTCAATGTATTTTCTAATTTCTCTCTTGATTTTTCCTTTGATCCTGTAGCAAAGTGGAAATTTCTCTAGGAGTGGCCTTAGCACACTCATATGAGCACACTTGGCTGTTAGCAAGTTGTTAAAATTTTGTAGTTCCATCTTCCTAATTCTCTTATATGAAGTTTGGTAGCATCTGTTATAGTAAGCAAATGAACAGGTCCTGATTCTCCTTGCAGGTGCCTGTCTCTTTCCTGATAGGTTTAAAAAAAGACATTAAATTTCAGTTTTCCCAGCTATGCTGTAGTAAGGATGTCAGCATTGCTGTTTTCAATTCTCTATCTTTGAGCTAACATCTAGAACTATCGTGCTTCATGATTGTAATTTTTTCTAATTTAGTGAGATATATTGTCTGGGTTTTCTAATGTAAAAAGTGCACCAGAATATTATGTTATGCAGAGGTTTATTATGTCACTTAAATCTCCTTTGTTGGTTATCCACAAACGTTTTCTGTAAATGGCGAATATTAGGCTTTGTGGGAGATATTTATTTATTAGGCTTTGTGGGAATATTAGGCTTTGTGGGAGAACTGACGCTGTCAGTTGCAACTAATGAGTAGTGTTATAACAGCCATGGGTACTATGTGGCTGTATTCCAGTAAAAGTTTGTGTACAAAAATAACTGTGATAGGATCTTTTTTATTTACAAAAATAAAAACCCTGCCTGCGTAGTGCTGCCAATGCCCTGGTAGAGATGCTGTTTTAAGTTTTTTACAGTAAAAATGATAAAAATAATTATTTGTTCCTTTTTTTTGGAGACAGAGTCTCAGGCTGTTGCGTTAGGTAGAGTACTATGGCATCACAGCTCACAGCAACCTCAAACTCTTGGGCTCAAGCAATTCTCTTGCCTCAGCCTTCAAAGTAGCTGGGACTACAGGTACCTGCCACAAAGCCTGGCTATTTTTTAGTTTAGTTGTCATTGTTGTTTGACAGGCCCTGGCTGGATTTGAACCCGCCAGGTCATACGTATATGTATGTGGCTGGCGCCGTAGCCGCTGAGCTACATGTGCTAAGCCAATAAAAATAATTTTTTGTGGGTAAATATCTGTGTCACCCAATTCTGAACTGTTCAGATTGAACAGAAATGTACTGTTACAGGCATCAGTGTCATTCCAGGATGCAAATGTAGAATTTACCCAGGATGAGTGGTGACAAATGGGGCTTGCCCAGAGGAATCTCTACAGAGATGTGATGCTGGAGAACTACAACAACCTAGTCTCAGTGGGTGAGCATATGCGTATAATTTACCTTTGTAACTCCATATAGAAGGCATTTCATTGTTAAGCGTAAACATGAACACTTTACTTAACATTTAATGTTATTTAGGCTTTTTATTCAAGTCTCAAATAATAAAATTCTTTTAAGGACTAAGAAGAAAACGTATTATCAGATGAGATTGGGCATGTTCAGGGAATTACTATTAAAAATAAAGTGATGGCTCAGTATCTGTAGCTCAGGGCTAGGGTATCAGCCACATACAACAGAGCTGATGGGTTTGAATTCAGCCTGGGCCTGCAAACAGCAATGACAACTACAACCAAAAAATAGGCGGGCATTGTGGCTGGTGCCTGTAGTCCCAGCTACTTGGGAGGCTGAGGCAAGAGAATTGCTTAAGACCAAGAGTTTGAGGTTGCTGTGAGCTATGACACCACGGCAATCTACCCAGGGCGACAGCTTGAGACTCTGTTTCAAAAAATAGAAAAAAAAGGTATTGTCACCTGCAAGTGATAGATTGAAATGAGCACCTTCAAGATGTTTCTAAAGCTGTATCTTCTTTTTTTTTTTTGAGATGGAGCCTCAAGCTATGCCCCTGGGTAGAGTGCCATTGGCATCACAGCTCATAGCAACCTCCAACTCCTGGGCTCAAGCGAGTCTCCTGCCTCCGCCTCCCAAGTAGCTGGGATCACAGGCACCCGCCACAACGCCCGGCCATTTTTTGGTTGCAGCCATCATTGTTGTTTGGCGGCCCAGGCTGGGGATTCCAACCCACCACCTTAGGTGTACGTGGCTGGCGCCTTAGCCAATTGAGTCACAGGCGCCGAGCCTAAAGCTGTATCTTCTTTCTGGTTTAGAGACCATAAAACTAATATATCCGACTTTCATCCTCAATGGTTTCTGATTTACAGGATACTGCATTTTTAAACCCAAAGTGATCTTTAGGTTGGAGCAAGGAGAAGCGCCTTGGTCCTCAGAAGAGGAATTCTCAAACCAGAGTCACCCAAGTGAGTTTCTTATCAGTAGCATACAGAATCCTACAAGGGTAGTTAGACTTTAGAAGGTCACTTGGGGCGGGGGGGAACACCTTTATGTTACAAGACTTTGGTTAGTAATCCCAAAGACACAAAAAACACCATTCAAAAGAAAATGATTAATGAGTTTGAGTTTGTTAAACTCAAGGAATGTGGTAAAGATAAACCATAGAGTATCACAGTATATAGATACTGCAAGTAACCTAGAAAGAATGAGCTTCTTGAAAAAGTAGAGAACTTGTATAAATCAACTGGGAAAAGGTGGGGAACCCAAATGAAAACTGTCAAAAGACTTTGAGCAAGAACTTTCAAAATGGCCATTAAATCTTTGAAAATGTGTTCACTCTCATTATCTTTCAGGGCATCCATAATGAAATAGAAAGTGAAGTATGAAGTGGAATGAGAGATCTGGTATAAAGTAAGATTAACAAATCTAGCAGTCCTTTTGAGAATGTGAAATATTAGAGAAACTTACCCACTAACTGGTAAAACCATTGTGATATCAGGAGTGTTTTTCAATCCAGGTAATGTTTCCTGTTCATTGTAACCAAGCAATAACCATATTCTGTAGAATGCATTAAAAAATATTAATGGCAACCTTTTTTATACTTGGGAAATATTGGCCTTATCAGCTATAGAATGGAGAAATCATTGTATTCTTTGGGGAGAATTATACAGCTGCACAAAATCTTGTATAGTCATTACAAACCTAATTTTAAGCAAAAGAAAGCAAAAGATATGCACATATGGTTACATTTATGTAAAGGTGAGAAATAGGCAAAACTCAACTCCACTTTTTGGGAATTGATGTATTGGTGGCAAATATATAAAGAAAATCAAGGAAATCATTACGTAAATATAGTAGAACATTTACTGTTCACTACCTTTCTCCACTGACCGCCTCAAGTTGACCTAATTGTCATAAATGGGACATGTACTACATGTACATAGCAATATAATAGGCCTAGTTCCTTAAGTTGACCGGTTTCTTAGGTGGTCAACCTACAGAGGTTCTACTCTATTAGGAGAGTGGTGAATGCAAAGCATGAAGAAATTGTAATTAGGCAAGGATAAATAGGGATTTTGCAGAGCTATTTGTGTTCTGTTTCATAACATAGTTTCTGATTCCATGGGGTGTTCAGTCAGTACAGAACACAGGTTAAGTTGCATGTGAAATTTTGATGTGGATATACAGGGTTTCATAGTTTAAAATGCTGAGAGGTAAGCTACAAGTGGCAGATATTATTTTCAGTATAAACCTGTGAAAAGAAGCTTGAGGATGAGCAGCACTGGCATGGGACTGATTACTGATTCTGTGCTTTGGACTTTTTGACCTTCCTTCTTTAATCTTAGGTATAAGACATGATGAAGTTTGTGAAAAATATATCCAAAACATAACCCATACTAGACAAACTGTCAAAATTGTGTTATTGGTTTACTTTTACTATGAATATCCAGGAAAGTCCGCAGGTACTTGCATATATAATAACATCCAACATCAGACATGTGTGCCTGCCCCAGTGGGCCAGCTATTTGTTATAATCTTTCTGAACCCCCAGAGCAAAGTGAATTTGTTATGTTGTATACTGACATCCCTAGAAGGACAATAAGTTAAAATATAACAGAAAGAATATATAAAGAAATAAATCATTAAGAATAGTTTTGCAATATATACAGACATGTATCTTTTTATATTTTCCATAATAACTAGAAATTTTCCATGGAAAAATACTATATATTTCTGAAAAATTATTTCTGTGTTTTTCATATTTTGTGTTGTTATGTTAATTTTTATATTTAATTGTTAGTGGTATACAATAGATATTTATATATTGAACTTAAAAAATAATAGAATAATGGTAAATATTAAAAAATTAATAAATGAAATATTAATCCTGTGAAAGATAGGCATTTAGAATACACAAAGAATTCAGATATGTCTTAGATGTCATCTTTACAGTAAGGCCTACCATGATACCCCATTTAAAATTGTATTCTTCTTGTCATATTGAAGTGTGGAAACTTAGGATGGGATGATAAGGTTCATTTATCATTTAGTTCTGATAGAATAAGTCAAAGGTATGACAGCCAAAATAGAGAAGTGAATCTAATTATTTGTAAGAATTGATTTTCATCAGTTTTATACTCATCTGTATTTCTGTGAATTACAACTGTAAGATAACTTAGCATTTGAACTATAAACTTCTTCATTTAATCATAAGGAAGTTGGTGCTACTATAAACTTAAATAATTGATGAGGGATACAGGAGTTGCACACATTCTTAGTAAAGTATCACAAGAATGGAAAAGCAAGTATCCAGTGTACTGAATGCTAATATGAAACCAATAGATAAACAAGTACATGCTCACATGAGAGAAAAGCGCAATTTAATTTAAATGGGGGGGGTGGAGAGGGAAAAGCAAGGAGAGAGGGTGATTGGTAAGCTCTCACCCTAAGGTTTACAGTGTAAGGGTATACAGCATACCCCCTGGGTGAAGAGCTCCACTACAAGTTGAACTTTACTTATGAAACACAAATAATGTAACCTAATCATTTGTGCCCTCATATTAACCTAAAATAAAAAATTGATGAGGGGTAAAAAATTAGAATAATGTGGATAATTGAGTATTCTAACCATTATAATCTAGGTAGTATTAGGACTTACGTGGGAATATATTCCCTTAAATTAAACCCTTTCCTTGTGGGTCTTTTCCAAGAATACTATTATATTTTAATGTTTTTTGTTACTGTAGTTAATTTTTTTTTTACTGTAGTTAATTTTGCAGTTTTTGTTAAATTCATCCTCTTCTGTGACTTTCCTGCCCTCTGAAATAATGACATATATAAAACTATAATTTTTCTTTTCTTCCCTCATCTACCCAGATAGGAAAATCACCGATCACATAACTCAATGGTGATATGTATTAATTACCAGTTTCCTCTCCCTTTGCTCTATGTCAGTATTACTTTTTAAAAGAGGGAAGTTGCAGGCATATATATTCCCACACACATGCATATGAATTGTTTAATCTTGAGAAATCAAAGATTCAAGTGCAACATAGGCTGTGTTATTGTAAGCCACACCAATAAAAGATATAATATATTAGTAAGATGTGTTCAATTTTTCTTTAGTTTTAGAAGATTATGGAGATGATGACCTGATGAAGAGGAATGAGAAAATCAAAGACAAACACCTACAGCAAGTAATATTTGCCAAAAATAAAATACTGAGTAGAGCAGAAGTATGTAATAACACAAAAGCAACTGAAGATAAGTCTTTAGAATATCATGGTAAGAAATCATACCAAACATCAGCCCACAAAGTACACCAGAGAGATCAGTCAGCCATAAAAGCTGATAAACGTAATGAAGGTGGGAAATCTTTCTATAAGAAAGGAGCTTTCAGTCAACATCAGAGAACTCAGACAGGAGAGAAACTATTTGAATGTATTGAATGTGGAAAAACGTTTGGTCAGAAGTCAGCACTTTCAGATCACCATAAAATTCACACAGGGAAAAAGTCTTTTCAATGTAATGAATGTGAAAAAACTTTTCTCTACAAGTCATCCCTCACATTACATCAGAGAATTCATAATGGGGAGAAACCTTACCAGTGTAATGAATGTGAAAAGTCTTTTTCTTGAAGTGACCAACTCATTCAACATCAGAGAACTCACACAGGAGAGAAAACATGTAAATGTAGTGAGTGTGGGAAATCCTTCTCTCAGAAAGGATATCTTGTTCTACATCAGCGAACTCACACAGGAGAGAACCATTTGAGTGTAATAAATGTGGAAAAGCTTTCTCATTGAAGTCATACCTCAATGTGCACTAGAGAATCCACAGAACAGAAAAACCCTATAAATGTAATGAATGTGGGAAAACGTTTGTCCAGGGATCAGCTCTCAAGATACATCAGAGAATTCACACAGGAGAAAAACCGTATCAATATAGTGAATGTGGACAATCATTTGCCCAGGTGTCAGGTCTCAGGGAACACCATCCAATTCACACAGGAGAGAAACCCTATGAATGTAGTGAATGTGGGAAAACTTTTGGCCGGAAGTCAGCATTTAGAGATCACCATAAAGTTCACACAGGGGAGAAAGCCTTTCAGTGTAAAGAATGTGGAAAAGTTTTTGGCTACAAGTCAAACCTCACACTACATCAGAGAATTCATAGTGGGGAGAAATCTTACCAATGTAATGAATGTGAAAAATCTTTTTCTCGAAAAGACCAGCTGATTAAACATAAGAGAAGGCATACCCAAGAGAAACTATTTAAATGTAACGAATGTGGAAAATCTTCTGCCCAAACATCAACCCTAAAAGTGCATCAGAGAAGTCACACTGGGGAGAAACAACATAAGTGTAATGAATGTGGGAAAAAAATTTATCACTAAGGGACAGCTTAGGTGTCATCTGATCGTTCATACTGGAGAGAAACCCTTTCAGTGCAATAAGTGTGGGAAAAGTGTTGCCCAGAAATCAACCCTTGCATCACATCAGAAAACTCACTGTGTGAAGAAAACTAGCCACACAGAAAAGAAACCATTTAAATGTAATGAATGTGAGAAATCTTTTCCTCGAAAGCAGCTGATTCAACACAAGAGAAGGCACACCCAAGAGAAACTATTTAAATGTAGTGAATGTGGGAGACAATTTTTCTGGAAGGCATCCCTTATTTGTCATCAGATAATTTACAAAGGAGAGAAACCAGTTAAATGTCATGAATGTGGGAGACAATTTGCCTGGAAGTCAGCCCTTACTGGTCATCACACTGGGGTGAAACCATTTAAATGCAATGAATGTGGGAGACAATTTAGGCAGAAATCTAACCTTAGTAATCATCAGAAAATTCATACAGGGAGAAACCCTTTCAATGCAGCAAGCATGGGAAAACTTTTGGCCAGAAGTTAAGGTTTAGTGTACATCAGGGAGGTCACAGTGGGGTCAAATCTTATGAATGAAATGAATATGGAAATTACATAAGGCAGCCCTAGATGCATATAAGAGAGTTCAGGGAGTGGAAAAACTTTATTGATGTAATGACTGGAAAATCCTCTTGACACAAAGAACATCCCATGTGATATCAGAGATACTCATAAGAACAACCAATTGAAGTTAGTGTAAGAAGACAGTCCCAGAAATGAACACTCAGCAGTCATTAGAGAATTCACATAGGCAAGAAACCTTGTGAATATGAATATAGGAAAGATTTTGTACAAACAGCAACTCATAAGGTATGTAAGAGAGGATATCCATAGGAAGTAAGGTCTAAGAGAACAGGTGTCTTCTGAAGGAGACGCCAAGGATACACGTGCTAGGTACTTTCTGTGGTGACTCAGCTCTTATGAATTTGTAAAAAAAATGTAACATCTAGGGGCCTGGAGGCTAAAGCTTGCTTCCTCTTCTGTGAAAGCCTGCAGTTCTGTAAAAGGCAGAACCTGCTTCTCCAGCTTGATTCAAACTGGCCAATGAAAAAGGATAAAATAGAGAAACTGAGGCAGTTGGGGTGGAGCATTTTGAATTCTTCTATTCTTTGCTCTGCTGGCTGAAATAAAGCCCTTCCTTTTATAAATATAGTGTTTGGGTGTTCTTTCTCTCCATTGGGCCTCATCTTATTGCAACATTTCTGGTTACCTGACCAGGAAGTGACACTACCCAAGGAGAGAACGGGCTGAGAAGCACCTTGTTGTTGCCTCCCACCCTCTGGTCACCCACGAGGGGGCCCTGATTGTCCTGAGCATGGCAGAGTGACAGCTTGGCCTCCATGTGTGGACAATTCAACTGGGCAGAGAAAGGACCCCCTCAGTGGGTCTTTGAAGAGTCAAACCCTGGGAGGAACTGGTGCCTGAATTGGGAGATGTCTGAGGCAAGGCAGGACCAGTCAAGGTCTATCAAATTTGGGTGGCAGTGGGGTCTGATCAACCCCTGGGCGTTAGATCATTTGTAGGACTGGAGAGAGTTGTATGAGAGTGTGGAGATGTTGTGACAGAGGGACACTGAGGGTGGGGTTCCAACTTCCCCTCATAGGGCTTAGGCGAGTGTTGGTTCCCAACCGTGGTATGTGAGGTAGTAGGGCTCCCATATCCTGGGGAGACATTCAGGGATTGACCCCCAGCTGCTTCTCCTTTAGCAACAAACCTTTTCTACTCTACCAGAAGTGACATAGCTCCTGCATACTGTCTGTTTTATCTTGCCACTGAACATGCAGCTTTTCCTCCATAAAATTGATCTTTACCCCATGTGTAAGGTTTACAGTCATTTAGTAGCCTTGTTTAACATAGTATGTAAATAAAGTAGAACTACACTTCAGTGCTGGCTGTAGTCTTAGCTGCTCCCATTCTCCTGATCCCGTGTTTGTGTCTTGTGTATGTCTCTTGTGTATCTTATTTCCTCATTCCTTACCTTTCCCATTCTGGTTCATTCTTCCCACTGGTTTTCAAAAGGTGGTGCTTGAACAGGGGCCGGGATATGGGAAAGTGAAGCTAAGGAGCTGAGGGAATCCCCCGTGAGAAGGAAAAAGTAAAACTGTGTATTTGGTGAGTTTTTCGTGGTTAATCATAGTTGGGAATAATACGAAACCATGATACCAGAAATACCTCCTATGGCTAATTGGCAGTTCATGTGGGCAATCAAGGCTGCCCATGTTAGGAAATGGATTAGAATTCTGTGCATGTGAGTGCTTGGAGAGGAAGTGAGATGAGTAGCAGTAGGCAGGTCTCTGCCCTCCCCTTCATAGGGCAAAAAAATTGTGTCATTGTCCCATTTGTGTCCATTTTTACTCCATCTGTGTCCCCCTTTTTTCTTACCTGTGACATGTTTGTGGTTTGTCTGAGGGAAGGAAATGAGAAACACATAGGGGAAGCCCACCCCATTGGGAACTATGCTGAAGCATTTTTTAAAAAATTATTTATTAATTTATTTATTTTTTGAGACAGAGTCTCACTTTGTTGCTCTTGGTAAAGGGCTGTGGCATCACAGCTCACAGCAACCTCCAGCTCTTGGGCTTAGTCAATTCTCTTGCCTCAGTCTCCTGAGCAGCTGGGACTACAGGTGCCTGCCACAATGCCCGGCTGTTTTTTTGTTGCAGTTTGGCCAGGGCTGGGATCGAACCCTCCACCCTGGCACCCTAGTCACTGAGCCATTCATCAAAGAGTATAGAATTATATACAGTAGTTTAGAGTAATTTGCTCTGAAGCTTTAAGGCTCAGCAAAGGTCACCTCTAGGCTACACTGGAAAAATTTGTACAGTATTAAGTGCCATCTGTGGTGTCTATATAGATGCCTTAGGAATATTCACTTGAATTGTCCAGAAATTTGGATCAGTTTTGTAGGGACTCTGAAAAGTAGGTATTATCTTAAGAACTGTGCTAAGACTGTAAAATGTTCTCATTATGCTAACCTTAGCCTCAAAATCCAGAACTTGTAGATATTTGTAGGTGACTGCTAATTCACTCTTACAGGGAAGCCCCATTTGAAAATGTTGTCCAGATACAGAAGAAATCAGTACTTTACTAGTTTTGGTCTGTACATACTTGGGATGGAAGCCTTCCCCACCGGGCCTAAAATTGGAAAAGTGTTGCCCAGAAAAATTATCCCACGGTTTTGGTTGCCACTCTGGTTTGGATCTGACCATGGACTGACCTTTGTAACAGAGATAGTGCAAATGACAGCTAAAGCCTTGAATATCACCTGGAAACGACATGTGGCATATAGGCTTCAAAGTTCAGGTAGGGTAGACCACACGAACAGTGCCATAAAAGCAGGAATTGATAAACTCTGCCAGAAAGTTTAATTTGGTACAGGCCTTGGCACTGGTCTTTTTCAATATTAAATGTATCCCGTCTAAGAGGTCGGGGTACTTCCCTTATGAAATAATGTTTAACAGGCCTCTACCAATCCTCTGCAATTTAGTAGGGACTCCCTTAAAAGTACTGGGAGAGACTGAATTCAACAGGCAGTTAGAGGCCCTAGGAAGAGTAGTAAGGAAGATCTCCACTTGGGTAATTAACTGTGTTCTGTTTAGTCTTTTGTGTCTATACATTCTTTCTCTCTGGGGGATCAAGGGGATCAAGTCTAGTCAAGGATTAGAACCCAGTTCCTCTCAAACCAAGGTAGAAGGGACCTTACACCATCATCCTGACCACACCCATAGCAGTGAAGGTAGAAAGGATCCTCTCCTTGATCCATCACAGCAGGCTGAAGAGAGCTTCACTGCCCCGTGGGAAGCAAAAACAGATCCAGCCAACCCCTGCAAGGTTACTTTTGAGGTGGTCAACATGCCCTGCTCCAGCTACATACTGGGAGGTGGATGGTCAATGCATAGCTGAAGCCTGAGGAAATTCCTCATGGGATCTGTCTTAATTGGTCTTTGGACTTTGGGAAAGGGAGAAGAGGAATGGGATCTGTGCACCAACACCACTAAGATAGGACAAAAGGTGACTCTTACATCTTTTATGAATGGGAAGGCACCCAAGGGGAATTTTCACTCATGATCTGATGGAAAACTCAATATGTGACACAGAGAAAGGTGAATATGTATATTACAATTGCACAGACACCCCTCCCCCCCACCTAGTACAATTACGGCCTAGGTAGAGGACCCAAGAGAAGTCCCTGAAATCTGAATGCTGGTCCAGACCAGGGAAATAGGAAAGCCCAGCCAGATGACTCTGACGTTTAATGCTTGCAATGCCATGCATACCTCAGTGGAAGGAGCTGGGGAGCTGGGAAAGAAACTAGGACAGATTAGAAATACTTCTGTGCCTTAAATTGTACAGAAAATTGGTGTGAGGTTGAATGTGAAAGGTGAAAATATGTTGTAAGCCAGCGTGGGAAGGGGACCAAACCAGAGTGGAATTGGTGGGGAATGAGGAAAGTACAGCATGAGAGAAGACACAGAAATGAAAGATGGGATCGGGAGGACTGACTGAGCTGATGGCTGCAGCCAGCACCAAAGCACAAAATCAGCTTTATAGTATCTGTACAGGGTTGTTCAGGGGGAAGTAGCATAGACAATACGAGGAAATAGCATAAACAAAGGATATAACTTTGGTCGTACAGTACAATTGGGAAATGTAAATGACTTTAATAAAGAAATCATCTTGTTAATGTTTTCTACTCACCTTCGTTAAATATGACAAGAAGTAAGAAGGGAGAGATCACGAGGATCTCAGCATAGTTGACAAGACATAGGAAGAACTATGTGACTCAGTAGTTACTATACAATTTTGTTAGCATATTACCAGAAGTAGGAAGACAAAGATCTCTGCATAGTTAACTAGACAAGGAAAGAGTTACGTGACTTCTGGCAGAGGGAGCATGAAGAAATGAAGATGGCTGTTTTGGGGAATGGAGGAGAAGCAGTTGGGGGCTCATTCCCTGAATGTTCCCCAGGTTGTGAGGATCCTACTGTCTCACAGCCCACTCTCCACAAAAATATATGATGGAAGCCCCCTGAGATGGGACTGTAATAAAAGAAGTAGTGTGCTCAAAAAGAAAAAAAGAAAGGTAGTGAAGTAGTGAAAACAGATTGCTCCCTAGGGTCAATGTTAAAAGCTAGTCTTGCAAATTAATATCGGCTCCTGCAGGAACAAGTTGATATTGATGTTGCAGGAAGATGAGGCCCAAGGGAGAGAAAGAGCACTCAAACACCATGTTTATAAGAGGAAGGGCTTTATTCACTGGCCAGGAAGCTTATAGCATAGAATTCCAAATGGCCACACTCTCTGACTGGCCTAGTCTTTCCCTTTTTATCTCTAGTCAAAAAGTTCCAACCCACAGGCAGCTTTTCCATTGGCTAGTTTGCTTTAAGTGGGAGGTGCTATTCCAACCCCCACAGAACTACAGCATTTCACAGAATTGGAAATTTCCGAATTCCAGGAAGTGAAGTTTGCAAATTCCCAAGAGCTGAGTCACCATGGAGAGGAACCTGCAGGTGTATCCTTGTGGTCTCCTTGAGAAGACCTGTTCTAGACCTCACGCTTCTTGGGTATCCTCTCACTGAGACTCCAAATTAAAATATATATCATTCCTCCCCTCCTCAAAAGGGGAGGAATGAGAGGATACATGGAAAAAGTAAGGTGTAAGGAAGGGAAAAGAGGTCTTCTCAAGGAGACTGCAAGGATACACCTGTGAAGTCTTCCCTGTGTTGACTCAGCTCTTAGGAATTTATAATGACTTAACTTCCTGGGACCTGGAGTCTGACCCTTGCTTCTGCTTCTGTGAAAGCCCAGGATTCTGTAAAAGCCAGAGCCCACTTCTCCAACTTGATTCAAACTGACCATTGGGAAAGGTACCCATGGCTGGAACTTTTTGACTGGGGCTAAAAAGGAGAAGACTGAGGCCGTTGGGGAGCATGGACATTTTGAATTCTGTGGCTTGCTCTGGTGGCTGAAGTAAAGCCCTTGGTCTTATAAACATGGCGTTTGGGTGCTATTTTCCATTGGGCCTATTCCTGTAACGTGTAGGAAGAAAGAATTTACACAGCCTTCTCTTTCCTACAAGGGATTATGTTAACTCCCTAGTAAATTCATGGCTTATTAGATAACTCACATATCACATAGTCTGGTAATTTCCTCACTAGTAACAATTTCATTTTTCTTGTGTGTACATACCTAGTCTAAATCCCAATCTCTTTTTCATCTAAGTGAGTCTTCATGACTGAGTACTGGAATGTGGATGCCCATGATGTACCTCATCTAGTTCTGCAAAGTAGAAACCTTGTCTGACAGATATATCATAAAATGGATATGATCTGTCAGGTCACCTTAGTGCCATGCATTAAGTTGAGGATAGGGAGTACATATATTTCAGTAGTTTGGGTAAGGCTCAAAGTAGGGAAAAGTAACAAGTACAACCTTACGGATAGGACCCTTTGACCCAGTGGAAAATAGTTTGATTACTTTCATATGTAAAAGTACAGTAAGAATTAATGTTATTTGTTGTACTCCTTATAAGTGATAGAGGGAGTTCTCTGAATCAGGAAGAGTTGAGTTAAGGAAGATACCTTAGATGTCCCATGACCCTAATGATCATTTTGGACTTCAGATCTCTTTGTTTTGATTTTGTTTATTGAAACTTGTGGCAAACAGAGACAGCCCTTGGGAGTGGGGCCAAGGGGCCTTTCCATAATGTACATCACTGGTGGGAGACCATAGTCTGTGTTCTAATCATGAATGTACCCTTTCTCTTCCTGGCTGGCTGATGTCCTTACCAAGTTGTAGTGTTTTATTTCAGCAGATGGATGCCTTATCTAGCAATTCTGAAGGAGTCAATTTTCTCTCTCCTCACTACTAAAGAGTGTTCAAGCTAATAAAGATAGGAAAGAGGGCAAGTATTCTTACCTGTTTTATTTATAATGTATCTCAAACACATGAAATGGTGCCTTTACATATTAGACACTCAGATAGGTTAAATGCACCATTATGTAGGTGCAATCTGAACATTTTTACTTTTCATGCTATAGTAATTTTTGAGAAGATTCATTTATTTAACTGTGAATCATTCATTTATTTATTTTATTTTATTTTTATGAGACAGAGTCTCAAGCTGTTGCCCTTGATAGAATGCTGTGACGTCACAGCTCACAGCAACCTCAAACTCGTGGGCTTAAGCAATTCTCTTGCCTCTACCTCACAAGTAGCTGTGACTACAGGCACCCATCACAATGCCCAGCTATTTTTTGGTTGTAGTTTCATTGTTGTTTGGCAGGCCCCAGGTGAACTGAACTACAGGTGTGGAGCCATCCCTTTATTTTTAATAGTAGTTCCTCTCACTTATACTTCCCAAATCATCCTTCTGAAAATTCAACAGAGGAAGGTTTTTTATTTTGTCATATTCAAGAATCGAGCCCTTTGGAGAAATATCTGACTCCAAAATGAGGACCATAGACATCGTCAACTGACCCTGCCTCCATGTTTGTCTTTCCTAATATTGTTTCTCTTATATCAAAGGTCTCCCTGTAAACCCAGCAGAAATAATACATATATTCTGTCCTTTTACCAGGGCAGCTTTATACATTCCATAATGGGAAAGAAACAAGTTTGTTTTCTTTTTAGAGTACACAGTGTCCACGTTCCTAGCCTGCCCAGCCAACTGGCCATTTTAGTGATCTCCTACTTATAAGGAACACTGGCAGAATAGTGTAATTAGCTTAATCATAACCTGATGACCTTTGATATGTAATTAATAACCTAAGATACTAGTTGGCCTGTCTTCATGGCAAAAGAAATCTGTAGGATAAACTTGAATGATCAGATGTTCTGGAGCTAAATGACAAATTCAGGATGTGGAATATCAGTAGTAATGATGAGTAGTTCCCATCCTTATTTGGATGCTTATTTACCAAATGTTAGTGGCTGATGCATAAGTCCTTAACAATATGATAATCTCTTAAATGGCAGGGTGAAAGGCCACAAGGTTTTTGTTTTTTTTTTTTTTTTTTTGAGACGGAGCCTCAAGCTATCCCCCTGGGTAGAGTGCCATGGCATCACAGCTCATAGCAACCTCCAACTCCTGGGCTCAAGCGAGTCTCCTGCCTCCACCTCCCAAGTAGCTGGGATCACA
>CAUYQV010150595.1:0-11073 GCA_963574575.1 Galagoides demidoff | reverse complement strand
TCCAACTCCTGGGCTCAAGCGAGTCTCCTGCCTCTGCCTCCCAAGTAGCTGGGACTACAGGCACCCGCCACAACGCCCGGCCATTTTTTTTGGTTGCAGCCATCATTGTTGTTTGGCGGGCCCGGGCTGGGGATTCGAACCTGCCACCTTAGGTGTACATGGCTGGTGCCTTAGCTGATTGAGCCACAGGCACCGCCAAGCCTGACATTTTTCAAGCAGACTGTCTTGCCGGAGCTTCCCACAGTGTGACTCCACTCAGAGGTCACTGGGCACTGAGAGACGAGCTCGCTATGGGCCAGGGCTGCCCTCTCAGAGAGAGTTAGTGCTTGGGAGTGTTAACAAGGGAGTGACGAACTTGCTTGGAGATAGAGTGAGTGTCTAAACCCCATTAGGAGAGAAAAAGTCTCTAAGGAAAAGATAAGGAGAAAAATACCTCCTTTTATCTGTCACCTCTACATAGGCAGAAGCTCCAGTTCCTCTGAGCACAGGGCTTCCAGGGTATGAATTGACACTCCTGAGATTTGTGTATGTGGTCTGATGGGGGTCTGCTTTGACATCCTGCTCTTGGACTGTGTTCCCTGTCCCGTGTTCTGCTTGAGTTGAGATCATAAATAACTTAAGAGTAATAATCATAAGATGAAAATCAGTCTAATTAATGCAGTTAAGGAAATAGTTTGGTTAGAAAATGCAAGTGAGCAAGAACCGTATGGTTTAGCTTCCCCCACTAGATGTATGTAATAAAAATGGAGCTAGCCCGGAGTGAGGGGCTTCTACCAGTCCTCACGCTTTGGAAGTGGAAAGATGTCCAATCCAGCTCTTAAAAAAAAAAAAAATTCTTTTTGTGCCTTGACTCTTCATTTTCCCTCATTGTCTCATCTCCACCAGTCACAGTGTAGTTTAGGGCTGGGCCCCAACAGGGAAGAAATTTTGCGTTCCCTATTCTGTCTACCTCCAGGCACAGAGATGCATATTTGTCAGAGAAATAAAATCTTCTCGAGAAATAGTAGAATTTTGTTGCACAGTCAAAAATTCCTCTCTCTTTCCCCTCTTGAAATCCTGTCATCATTTTTAACCATACCTATAAATGAGCTATAAGAAAATTAAGCAAGTAGATATACGACCTATGTCATGGAAAGTATAATGTTCACAGACAAATGCTGGAAGCCTGGCTGCTCGTGTTGTGCAAGAGATAACTTTTCACATGCACAGTTTCTCACAAAATCTTAGTGGGTTAAACCCTGGGAGGAAAAGATAATAGGTTTTTCCTAAAAGATAATAGGTTTTTCTTAAGTTAAAGACAGTAGGATATTATCAGATATAGAGCCCTATTGAGAGTAAAAATATAAGAAGAAAATTGGTGAATGACATTTTAACACATAATCTTACTTTTTAAAAAGATGCTGTAAGAGGCAATAAGAACAAAGTAAGAGAAACACGTTGAATTAATTTTTATAACCTCATACCATAGAAGTTAAGTACACAGTTGTTTCTTTAAGCTATTGGTCTCTGACAATTCCAGACATTTATTTTCCACTTTCACAGTACCTAAACCATAATAATCTGTCCTTTTTCCTTGACCTTATGAATTCAAGTATTTCTTCAATTACATTGTCCACGTAAGTGAGGGAGGCTTTAAACAACATTCACAAACCTCACGATACTCTCCTCTTTGTCTTCCCACCACCTCAACTAATAAACAGACACTTGATGGACAAAACTGTGTATTTCTGAAAGATCACAGGATTTGTAACTTGTGAGCTGTCTAACCTCTCCCTGAAGCCTTTTTACAACATTCATAAGAAGTCATTAAATCTCCAAACACATATTGTATAAGATTGTGACATTTTCAAAATCTTGCTGAAGTTGATGAAAACAGAATACCAACACTGTGGTAGACAGTAATTAACACAGTTATGATACCTGTCGAATGTGTGAACTACTTCTCTCAGGTTTCCTTCCACTTTCTTATGTCTTCAGCTATAGCTTTCCTACATGAAATCCCTGCCCCAAATTTGGTGAACAAGAGAAGTAAAAAAAGTTACCCCCCCATTTTATAGCAAAAAATCACCCATTAAAAAAACAAAACAAACAACAACAACAACAACAAAAAACCCACAGCAATAGACAAAATCCTAATCTCATATAGGTTTTTCTCCTAAAAGAAAGACAAACTTCAAAAAAAAAGAAAAAAAATCTTCCTGTTGACTGTAATTTTTCTAACCCAGATAATACATTAAATTTTCATATCAGATAATTCCATTAAAGTGCCTCTGTGTGTTTTACCTTCTAAAATGTTATATTTACTCAAAGATAAATGTAATCCTCATCTCTCAATAATCAGGAAATCTAAAATTTAAAAATGTAATACAGTGTACCTGTCCAGATAGCTAACTATCAGTATTTCACCATCTCGGAATCAAATTTCAGGCAGAACTTTCAGTTTAGCTATTTTTCTTAGCAAAATATTTACTATTATCAACCATGTCACTCTCTCAGCACAACTCTACCTCAGAATTAGGTTAAGGACAAAGTTTCTCTCTTAGGCATTGATGTAGGACAGTTTAGTATTGTCCCCACGAATGTGGTAAGTAAAACTGAAAATTTAGCCAGGTGTTGTGGTGAGCCCCTGTAGTCCCAGCTACTTGGGAGGCTGAGGCAAGAGAATCACCTAAGCTTAAGAGCTGAGGTTGCTGTGAGCTATGATGCCACAGCACACTACTGAGGGTGACAAAGTGAGACTCTGTCTCTTAAAAAACAAACAAACAAACTGAAAACTGAAGAACTGGAGAAAGTAAGAGTAGATTATTACTGATACTACTTAGGTGGTAATAAAATAATCTCTTGAAAAGTATGTTTTTATTGGAGTCTAAAGATGAAGAAACTTTTATATCCTGTTAAAGACATTGCAGAAAAAATCAAGTGAAAATCATTCCGCTCTGGCTGGTAAGGTTTCCACTGAGAAGTCTACTCTTATTCTGATAGATGTTTCTTTGTAGTTACTGGGTGTTGAAGCTTGTAGGATTTTTTTCCCCTTTCTTCTTTGGCTAGTCAAAGAAGCAAACTAAGCCTTCAAGATGTCTTGCTTGAAATGAATCTTCCAAAACTTTGATTACCTTCTTTTATCTGGAGACCAAAACTAAGAAAGGACACAGCAAGAAGACTACAGACCAATATCTCTTATGAACATAGTCGTAAAATCAGCAACAAAATACTAGTAAAATGAATCCAATAGCTCATCATAAAGATAATTCCCTGTGATCAACTAAGTTTTATCCTACAGATGCCATGATGATAAAACATATGGAAATCAACAAATTTGAATCACCATAAAAAGATAATTAAAGGCAAAATCCATATAATTATCTCAATTATCATAAAATAAAACATCCATTTATGACTTTAAAAACCTTCAACAAACTAAGCATAGAAGGAACATACCTGAAAATTATAAAGCCATGTATGACAAACCCACAGGCTACATTGTAATGGATGAGCAAAAGTTTAAAGTATTCCTCCTGATACCTGGAACAAGACAAGGATGGAGACCAAAACTGTTATCATTTCTCTTCATCATGGTACTAGTAGCTCTAGTCAGAGCAATCAGGCAAGAGAAAGAAATAAAAGCCATCCAAAGCAGGGAGGAAGAGGACAAACTATCCCTATTTGCCAATTATATAATATCATACACATATTTAGACAACCCTAAATTCTCTACCAAAAGACTCCTAGAACTGATAAGTAAATTCAACAAACTCTCACAGTGAAAAATCAATGCATACAAATCAGTGGCTATCCATTAATAACAGTCAAGCTGATATTCAAAGCAAGATCTCATTTATCATTTATATTCAAATCAAGTTCAAAGTTTATCATTTATAACAGCCCCAAAGAACACAAAATACCTAAGAGATTGTACTTAACCAAGGAGGTGAAAGATCTCTACAACGAGAATTAAAAAACACTGATGGAATAAACGGTACATGATGAAAATAATTGGGAAAAAGTCCCATGATCATGAATTGGAAACATCAATATGTTAATATAATCATACTACCCAAATTGATTTATAGATTCAATGTAATTTCCATCAAATCATCACCATTTTTTTATATGACTAGAAAAAGAAATTCTAAATTATATATAGCATCCAAAGAAAGCCTGAATGTCCAAAGTAATCCTAATCCAAAATAATAAATTTGGGGCATCTTATTACCAGACTACAAATAATAGTACAAAGCTACAGAAATCAAAACAGTATGATACTTACATAAAGGTAAACACATAGCTCAATGGTGCAGAAAAACAAACCCAGAAATAAAATTAAATAGCTATAACCAAGTAATTTTTGACAAAGCAGACAAAAAATTGAAAAAGGATGGCCTATTCAATAGTTTTGGGAGTTGGATATCAATACTCAGATGAATAAATTATATCACTATCTCTCAGTATACAGAAACATTAAATGACTAAGAATTAAAAACTTTAAATATAAGTACTTTGATCATGAAAATTCTGGAAAATAATATAGCAAAACTCTTCTGCACATTGATCAATGTAAAGAAATTATGATGGCGATCCCCTAAGCAAAAACAGCAAACATAAACCAGTGGGACTTAACTAAACTAAAATTTTCTTTGGAAAAGGAAATAATCAACAGAATAGACTACCTACAAAATTGGAGAGGATGTTTATAAACTATACATATGACAAAAACAAATACCTAGACCTTACAAGAAACTCAAACAAGTTAACAAGGAAAAATTAAATAATTTCATCTAAAAGTCAGCAGAAGACATGAACAGATGTTTTTGTCCACAAGCATGTGAAAACTGCTGGTTATCAGCAAATCAGGGAAGGACCAACTGAAACCACTTTGAGATACTCCTTACTGTGGTCAAAATGGCCATTAATAACAAATGAAAAGTATTTGGCATAGATATGGTAAAAAAGAAATTCTTTAAGAATAGCTAGAATGTAATTTAATCTAATCTCTCTGGAAGACACTATGGAGATTTCTCAAAGACCTAACAACAGACTTACCATTTGGTTAAGCCAGTAGAAAAGGAAGCCATTACATCAGAAGGGCTACTGCACCTGAGTGTTTCTCACAGCACGATTCATAATTGCAAAGATACAGAATCAACCTAAGTACCCACCACCTGATGATTGGATTAAAATGTGGGGTGTGTGTGTATTTATACATACATATACATATATATGAGGTCTGACAATTAAATTTGAAATCTCATCCCAGAAAAATGCTCCATACCTCTTTGCTGAGTATCACAACAGTCACCTTTGAAGTACTCCCTTTGGTAACTAGTTCCAGTACTTAGTTCACTGTTTAAAGAAATTTTGGAACTCTTTTTCTGGAATAACCATCAGAGCTGTTGTCATATGACAGGCAAAAATACTCAACAATAATGACTGCCATTAAACAAGACAGCACCACACAACAATACAAATACCATTGTGAAACACTGATACATCAATGCTATGACATTTTATCAAGTTGCATGTACAGGGTTGCCATTGTATGTGCATAGTGGCCCATTTGTGAACTTTGTTGTCATATGATTACTTGAAAGGTGATATTCAACAATAAGGTATCTAGCGCTTGTCATAGTATATGTTTGTGAACTTAATTGTCAGACTTCATGTATACAGTATGTGTGCACACACACACCTTGGCGAACTACTTAGCCATAAAAAAGAATGAATTAATGTATTTTGAAGCAACTTAGATGGAAATGGAGACCATTGTCCGAGTGATCTCAGAGAACTATCTCAGAAATGGAAAAACAAATACCACAGAATCTCATGTATAAATGGGAACTAAATTATGGGTATATGTGAATATAAAGTGGTATAACTATCTTTGGGAAATAAGAGTATGGACGGTACAAGAGAAGTGAGGAATAAGAAATTACCTATTGGGTAAAACATACACTATTCTGGTGATGGGTACGATATGAGCCGTGAATTCAATATTAAACAAGTCATCCAGGGAATAAAAAATACTTGTACAATATTTCATGCTGTGAAGGCTATGTTAGCCAGTTTGATGAAAATATTTCAAATTGTATATAAAACCAGCACATTGTATACCATGACTGCATTAATGTATACAGCTATGATTTAATAAAAAAAGAAAACAAACAAAAAACACTTGTACCCCCTAAATTTATTGAAAAAACCCCCCACAAAACTAATTGTACTATTTATCTCCCACAATTGGAGATAATTATACTGAATGCTTACCCTTTAGCAATATGAAACAAATGTGTTACCTGAGAATAGAACTTTGTCTTCCCAGATACTCTTAACTTCTGCCTTTCCTGCCTTATCTCTGAACGTGATTCATCAACAACAATGTTTTGGCAAATGGTCTAATTCTCATTGTTATCACCCTCGTCAAAGTTGCTTTAATTCTTCCTTGATTGTTGAAGTGGACTCCTAGCATAGTGGTCTCCTTGTTTTCATCCTTGCTCTTTTTCAGTCTGTTAGCAAGAGAGAAACCTAGTTGATCTTGTTATTTAACTCCTTTGCTTAAAAATTTTCACTGAGGTTTAAATGCAGAGGTGCTCAAACATCTAATAGCCTCCCCATTCTATTCTGGCCTTGCGTCCCGGACTGTTCTTCTCACGCACTGCACTCCAGTCAGCTTGGCCTATTTACCGTTCCTGGAACATCCATGTAGCTCCTGTCTCGGGACTTTCGCCTCATCCTCACCTGACAGGTGACTTCTTCAGGTATTGTCAACTGTTATCTCGATATTAATAGTGAGGTATTCTTGGACTGTGCAGGTTATGATTGCTATTATATCCTGTCTCCCTTTTCTGCTGTCTTTGCTGTATAGCTCTGTTTATTAATTCATATTTATATGGATTATTTTCCTTCACTACCCCCTAGAAAGTGGTTCTCAACCTGTGGGTCGTGACCGACAGGAACTGTATTAAAGGGTCGCAGCCTTAGGAAAGTTGAGAACCACTGCGTTAGAAGTTTAGTGAGATCTATGAGGGCAAAGGTTTTTGCCTGTTTGTTTTTGGTTTTGGATATAAACCTAATGCCTGGACAAAGTACCTGCCATGTAGAAGAAATAACACTGAATGAATGACTGAATGAGCAATTCTCCACATTTACCATTTCTCACATTTACCAATTAGAGATGATTTTTTTTTTGGAAACAGGACCCTCAAGCTGTCCCCTTGGGTAGAGTGCTGTGTCATCACAGCTCACAGCAACCTACAACTCCTGGGCTCAAGCGAGTCTCCCGCCTCAGCCTCCCAAGCAGATGGGACCACAGGCACCCGCCATAATGCCCGGTTAGTTTTTGGTTGCAGCTATCATTGTTGTTTGGCGGGCCCAGGCTGGATTTGAACCTGCCACCTTGGGTATATGTGGCTGGCACCTTAGCCACTTGAGCCACAGGTGCCGAGCCTAGAGATGATTTTAATGACAAGTCTTAAGTTGAAATAAAAGAAATATAATTTTTAAAATAAAGGTGATAGTGACAAGTAGCATACATTTTTTAAAAAGAAGAAGAGTAGCATTCTCTTAAAAAAAAAAAAAAACCCTTTTAAAACATCCCCATAAGTGATAAAAATCATGTAGGTACCATTTATCACATTCTCGCTAAGTGTCTGCTGTTTGTACTTTCTTTTAGGCTAACATACTTCCTTCAAATCCATAGTCGATGAGTTAGATACTTAGAATATAAGCCTATCTGTCTGTTCAGAAAATGAGCTGGTAACAACTATTCCATACTGTTTAAGAATTTATTTTCAAGCATGTTTACATAGAAAATCAACCTTGGGCTGCTTACAAAGAATATTGCTCATGCAATTTTCTCCGAAGATGAAATCTGAATCCTGTGGGGATGTCAGCAGGAGTCTTTTTACGTATACAAGTTAAAAAAAAAAAAGTTTCCCAGTGAAACTGAAAATATTCCCATATTTAAGTACCATGAATACAGAGCATCGACATTTTAAATGTGTTAGGAAGCTAGACTTCTTCACAAACGAGAGCCTCCCGTTAGGTCCAATAGTTACTTCTCACAGCGCCCCACTCCCTAACCCTCCCCCCAGTTCACACAAGTAATCTTCTGGGAAACCAACTGTCCAACCTGTTTATTTGAGAAAATTGCCTATGATGGGGTTGTTAAAACCCTCTGGGTATTTTTTGTACTTAAAAGTGCTACTGGATAGGCTGTTCTCCTGTTGATTTTGGTTTGAAGGTAGCTATTACATATTTCCGAAAGCACTTTGGCACGGAAAACGTAGCTTGCTTTTTTTTTTGTAAACTATAAACAACCAAGTTTAGCTCGCACATAAGCTTGCTAATGATAGCAGCACAGAAACACCAGGAAAATAAACAAGCTCCTTTTGGCGTTGAGTTTAGAGTTTCCATTCTTTACATTTGTTTTTATATGGTAGGAATTAATCATGTCTAGTGACTCCTTAATGGTCATTTGAAAATTAGTCTCACATGAGGCTTTAATTTGTCAGTGAAACTGGAGCAAAATATTCCCAGTTAAACAAGCCATCTGAAGTCCCACCACATTGTGTTACAGCTTTCAACAAAGTTTTTCTAGCCTCCTTCTCCACTATCTCCATGTGGTAAGCCAGAGAACGAACTTTGTTGGGTCAATTTTCTACAAACGTTACCATTGTGAACACTGAAAATTATACCTATCTATCTAGTTATCTATCCATATATATAATTGTCCTTTTATTTTATGCAATATCACATTTTCTATTATAGGTGTTGTGAGTTTACAATAGGTAAAAACCTCCTGTGCAGGTCATTATGTTACAGAAAGTTAAGAATAATTCACATCTCGGGAAATATAAATGTATAGAGCATCATATATTTTTCCTGTCTAGTAAATATTTGGGGAAAAAATGACAGATTATATTGTCAAATATTGGTTCTGACACCTGCAATTTTAGGAAAGTTATTTAACTTCTGTCTTCAACTTTTTTATTCTTTTCTTCTGTTTTTAAATTTCTTCACAAAACCAATGTCAGAGTTTATTATACAGTTTGGGTCATTTTTATCACACCCAAATAAATCAGAGTGGGCCAAAGGGAAAGGCACTCAAAGCACATAACACCAGCTCTAAGAATTACATCTTATGTAAGCCCAGCTGCTGAAATCGCCCGCTGAAACACCAAGACCAGTTTTACCTAGTAGGTTCTGAAATGACCTGACATTGTTGGCTCAGTAGGCTCTTCTGGATTCTTGGTATACCCTTTGCTTAAAATTATAAGGACTAGACATACCAAAAGCAAGAAAAGCACAAAACAGTTTACTGAGCAAGGGCAAGACAGGTTTCCAGACCAAGAGCAAGATATTCGCCACAGACAAGGAACGGCACTTTTGTCAAAACAAGAGGTTCTGCTTATAGTCTGGGGTCGTGATTTATAGTGTCTCTATTGGGTCCCCCTCTTTTGGGAGTTGGGAGTAAGTTCTGATTGGTAAAACAACTAGTCTTAGACAGATAGATAGTAAGGACCTACCTCCAGCTCTCCAGGGAACAAAGGCAGACATTGCCTTGCTGCCCCACCTTGATATCACCTAGAGCAATTGCCACACCTAAAGAAAGGAGGATTACTCTGTGATTCTTCAAAAGACTGCAGGGAATCTCCAGCCCCAGGACCAGGCAGCCCTGGTACCTATTAATAGGATCTGGAAAGTAATGTAGAATAACCTAATGCTAATTATCATGTCCTTAGAAGTCCATAAAAACAGTTACTGTAGACAATTTTAACATGATGGTTAGTATGTATCCAAACATATGTTAATGCAGAAAAACACAGTGTTATAATCTTATAGAATCATCATTGAATATGAAGACTGTCATTGACTAGAATTCTATTACGTGGCACAAGACTGTACTTGTAACAGGTAGAATTTTGTTTATGCCTGCCAGGGCAAATGTAGCAGAACTCATTGGTTTAACATTAAAGAGAATGTTAGTGAAATGGTGGGAATTTTGATAGATTTAGTAATAGTTTAAATATAGATAAAACGTATAAATGCGTATATTAATCCATCTGTTTATATATTCTTCTCTTTCACATCTACCAAGAGCAGAATAGGGAACAAAAGAAAGGAATCAGCAAAAGCAGAATAAGTTAGGTCAAGATAGTGAGCTTGAACACACTCTACTATATACTCACAGAGAATCTCAGCAAAGGCTATAAAATAGTCCCTTTATCTCCTACGGACTCTAGAACCCAGAAAGTAGAATATATTTTAATGATTTCTATTATGTGATGAATTTTTCAATACATATATTAAGTCTGAAGATAATTACTTTTTTAATGCATTCTGTGGCAATTAATTCTCTTAGCTATATCTTTAAATTATTTCTATTGACAAGAGTCAACTAGCTTATTTTACAAAACACATGATGAAGTTACTGAAATGAAAATAAAATGCAGAGAAAGGTACTATTTTAAAACATTGATTACCTGGTTTGTCGTGAAATGGAATACATATTTGTGGATGGCCACCTGAAGAAAAACCTGTCTTTGTGGCTTTTACATAGCTATTCTTTAAAGTACTAAAATAAAACTTGCTTCTTTGAATAATTTCTATGTACAGAGGTGAGACTTCTTCATGTTTCTTGTGCTGTCTAAATATAGGATGTTATTTTTCCAATTCACATATATACATACAGAATGTACATATATATATTGTTTGTAATGATAATCACATTAGAGTCATGTGATAGTATCAGCACATAATTTAATTTGTGGATTTTTATGTTTTTCTGTATTGTGCAATCATTTTCTGTATTGTGCAATTTTTCTATTAAATAAATGTGACAGTGAATTAGAAAGGTTACTGTCAACAGTGTTTCTTGGAAATGAATTAAGAGACAATAGACGGGTGTGATGGCTGGTGCCTATAATCCCAGCACTCTGGGAGGCCACAGCAGGTGGCTAACAAGAGCTTAGGAGTTGGAGATCAGCCATGGCACTGTACAGGGCGGGGTGGGGGTGGGGGGGGGGCCACCGAGTGAGACTGTGCCAAAAGAAAGAAAAAAAGAGCCTGTTTCAAAAC
>CAUYQV010150591.1:0-10885 GCA_963574575.1 Galagoides demidoff | reverse complement strand
CCTGTGGTCCCAGCTACTTGGGAGGCAGAGGCAGGAGACTTGCTTGAGCCCAGGAGTTGGAGGTTGCTATGAGCTGTGATGCCATGGCACTCTACCCAGGGGGATAGCTTGAGGCTCCGTCTCAAAAAAAAAAAAAAAGTTTTATTGTTGTGTTGTTCTGTTGCTATTCACATTCATTACCACTACCAAAAGCTAGCTACATATTTATCATCAATACAACATTAGAGGAAGAATGTTCTCTCAGCTTCATTAACACCTGCATCTTCTTAGGTATAAAGCACATTCTATATTTCCTGTGGATTATTCTGCCCACTCAAAGCCATTTTGATGGGAAGACATGAAGAAGCTCTGGCTTCAAACCTGAACCTATTACTAAATAGTGCTGTGTCCTCAACATGTCATTTAACCTCTGTGGTTCTCCTCTGAGATAATAACACAGGAAAAGGACTTTTTTTTTTTTTTGAGGCAGAGTCTCACTCTGTTGTCCTGGTGAGTGCAGTGGCCTAATCAAAGCTCACAGCAACCTCAAACTCCTGGGCTCAAGTGATCCTCTTGCTTCGGTCTCTTATGTAGCTGAGACTACTGGCATCCAACATGATGCCTGGCTAATTTTTCTATTTTTAGTAGATATGAGATCTCACTCTTGCTCAGAATGATCTCAAACTCTTGAGCTTGAGCAATCGTCCTGCCTCAGCCTCCCAGAGTGCTAGGATTACAGGCATGAGCCACCAAGCAGGGCCAAGGAATTTTTTTTATTATAAAGTAATATACATATGGAATTATTTCTGCCAACACTAGTCATACAAATAGATAAAGAAATCTCTGCTTAGTCACCTCAACACACTATAAATAAAACGTTGTGAAAGTGCTTTCATTTAAAAATTACTTATATACTTTTTACAGTCCAGAAAGCTAAGAATGAATAGAAACATTTTACGAACGCATGGTTTTATCAACTGCATTACTATGTTAATTCTTTTTTTTTTTTTTTTAGAGACAGAGTCTCACTTTGTCACCCTCAGTGGAGTGTCATGGCATCACAGCTCACACCTACTCACAGTAGAGTGCTATGGCGTCACAGCTCACACCTCCATTTTACAAATGCATGGTTTTATCAACTGCTGTACCATGTTAATTCTTTGTTTTTTTTAGAGACAGAGTCTCACTTTGTCACCCTCAGTAGAGTGTCATGGCATCACAGCTCACACCTACTCACAGTAGAGTGCCATGGCATCACAGCTCACACAGCTCACACCTCCACTTTACAAATGCATGGTTTTATCAATTGCATTACCATGTTAATTCTTTTTTTTTTTTTTTAGAGACAGAGTCTCACTTTGTCACCCTCAGTAGAGTGCCATGGCGTCACAGCTCACACCTCCAGCTCTTGGGCTTAGGTGATTCTCCTGCCTCAGCCTCCCAAGTAGCTGGGACTACAGGCACCCACCACAACACCAGGCTATTTTTTGTTGCAATTTGGCCGGGGCCGGGTTTAAACTCACCACCCTCGATATATGGGACCTGTGCCCTACTATGTTAATTCTTTAGAATCTTTTTATAGCACTTGCTAAAGGCAATCCACACAAATGGCTCAATCAAAAGGTAACCATCAGCTGAGCTCAGCAATTCCCCCCTGTAATCCCAGCACTTTGGGAAGACAAAACAGGAGGATCACTTGAGGCCAAGAGTTCACTACCAGGCTAGGCAACAACATAGTAAGACCCCATGCCTACAAAAAAATTTTAAAAATTAGCTCACATGTAGTAGTGTACATCTATAGTCCTAGCTACTGAAGAGGCTGAGGTGGAAGATCACTTGAGCCCAGGAATTCAAGGCTGCAGTTTGGAGACAAATTATATACAAAGTATATACTAAAGTTACATACTTTTAATCCACTTTAGAAACATAGCTCACAATCCCTATCTATCACCAAGACAGAGAAAATAGTCCTTACAGGCTCAGCATCCATAGTTCATGGAGTGGGGCGTTAGCCACGTACCCGGAGGCTGGCGGATTTGAGCCCAGCCCGGGCCTGCTAAACAACAATGCAACAACAATCCAACCAAAAAAAGCCAGGCTTTGTGGCAGGTGCCTGTAGTCCCAGCTACTTGGGAGGCTGAGGCAAGAGAATCACTTAAGTCCAAGAGTTGGAGGTTGCTGTGAGCTGTGACGCCACGGCCCTCTACCAAGGACAACATAGTGAGACTCTGTCTCAAAACAAAAATAAATAAGAAAATAGTCCTTACAAAGAGAAGTTCCTACAGTAGGTCAAAAAAGGCAGAAAAAATTAATGTGAATAACCAAATGTGTTATATTCATTTATTTCATAATTAAAGCTAATAAAAATCTCTTCTTTGGGTTATAATTGCAAATAAATAACATCTTTGGGTATAAATTGCACTAGTACATCCACTTCCTAATACATTAGAATAAAAGTTCCTACTGTGTTGAAGAAAAAATAAATGACCCATTTAAAATCTCTACCCATGCCTTCATTCTCAAGTTTTAAATCTATTTAACAGTGTGGGATAGTTCACTTTTTATTTCAAATTAGGATGTATGTAAAATTCTAATAAAGTTAAATGACCCTACTATGTTAGATCTCCAGATAGAAAGTTTACATCCATTCACTTAAATTGGATCGTTGTCAAGGAAAGAACAGGTTTTAAATTACAATTCTTTCTTGAGTGGTAACTGTAATAATCATGGTCTATGTAACAAATGTGGACAAGGATATCTTTCCTTTTCATAATAATTTATCATTTTAAAAACAATGAACTATTTCCTCAGAGAACAGACTATCACAACTCCTTAGATCTCCTTCTTGACATCCACTCTTTGGTCAGTGCACTAGACAGGAAAAAGTTAATACCTGTTATTATTTTTCCTTGGTAATCATCTGGTAGGGGGAAAGAATACAAATGCATCTGTAATTCCAGAGCTTTGGAAGGCAGAGGCAGGAGGATCCCTTTAGGCAAAGAGTTTCAGATCCACATGGGCAATATAGTAAGAACCTCTTTCTAAAAAAAATTTTATTTTATGTTTAAAAAATTAGCCTTGTGTGGTGGCACACAACTGTAGTCCCAGTTCCATAGAGACTGAGGTGGGAAGACAGCTTGAATCCAGGAGTTTTGAGGTTACAGTGACCTAGGATTGTGCCACTGTACTCTAGCCCAGGCTAGCAAAACCCTATCTCTAAATAAATAAATATTCGACTATATTATATTTCTATTAAACAATCCTACAATAGATTATGTCTTGATATGTTTACATAAGAATTTTTATGACAATAGCAATATAATAATTACTTATTGAGTTACTTATAAAGTCTGCAGTTAAAGCAAAAGTGCTAAGAAAACAAAATTATCTGTAAAAAGAACAGTCCTTTTTACTTCATAACAACAAGCACCATGGTTCCTTAACAATTCTTTTTAAAGAACAAAAAGAAAGAAACACCAATATAAAAACTCAGATCGTTTTTAAAACACACTATTCCTGAGTAACTATCTGTGGTTGGTGCTGATGCGCGTGGCATCCACGTGGAGGGGCAAGTAAGAGTTGTTGGGTGCCCCAGGGTAGCTAGCCGAGGCGAGGGCTCCTCGGGGTACTCAGTTGTTTATTGGAGGTGTTGGTCGTGCGTGCTGCTGGAAGGACACGCCACCGCTCTCAGGTTCAGACTCAGATTCTGATAATTCTCTAGTCACTGACAGAGAGTTGCAAGATGCATTTTCCCGAGGGCTTCTGAAGCCAGGTCTCAATGTCGTCTTAGAGGGGCCGAAGAAAGCGGTTAACAACGTGAATGGCCTCAAGCAGTGTTTGGCCGAGTTCAAGAGGGATTTGGAATGGGTTGAAAGACTCGATATGACCCTGGGTCCTGTGCCAGCGATCAGTGGATCTGAGGTACCAACATCTCAGAACAAGGACCAGAGAGCTGTTAATCCAGAAGATGACTTCCAGCGGGAGATGAGTTTTTACTGTCAAGCCCAGGCTGCTGTGCTTGCAGTATTACCCCGCCTCCACCAGCTCAAAATCCCTACCAAGCAGCCCACTGATTATTTTGCAGAAATGGCCAAGTCTGATCAGCAGATGCAGAAGATTCTACGGAAGCTGCAGACTAAACAGGCTGCTATGGAGAAGTCTGAAAAGGTTAAGCAACTGCAAGCACTTAGGAAATATGGAAAGAAGGTACAAACAGAGGTTCTTCAGAAGAGGCAGCAGGAGAAAGCACATATGATGAATGCCATTAAGAAGTATCAGAAAGGCTTCTCTGATAAACTGGATTTCCTAGAGGGAGATCAGAAACCTATTTCGTGGGACAAGAAGGGAGGAGCTAAGGGCCAGCAGGTGAAGAAGTGGCACAGTGCTAAACGACGATATAAAAAGCAGAAATTTGGTTTTGGTGGGAAAAAAAAGGTTTGAAATGGAACACTTGTGAGAGTTATGATGATGTATCTAGTTTCCCAGCCAAGACAGCGCATGGCAGGGGCCTCAAGAGGCCTGGGAAGAAAGGATCAAATAAGAGACCTGGAAAACGAATAAGAGAGAAGATGAGGAACAGAACACACTGAATAGAATCTTTGAATACAAAGAACCAGGAAGAAGGGATAAAGATGTGGAATTTCAAAATACAATTATATTTCTCTGTTGGTTTCTTTTCGTAAAAATTTCTTTTAATCAGTAAACTAAAGAAAAAACATCAAAAAAAAAAAAAAACCACACACTATTCCTCACTTTTTTGGTTGGGGGGATACAGGTATTCTTATTGTGCAATCCCTAAAATACCGCAAAGCAACCCAACAGTGGATTCTGGAAAACCACAATGACAGCTTGGGAAACCCATGGCAACAGAGGAGAGCAATGTGGGATGAGGAAACAAAACAGAGGCCCTGCACATGGACTAAAAGCAGCAGCAGTAGCAACAAGAGTTAAAGCAAAAATAAGCACCTTTGTCTTGAATCTACTCCCCAAACTTTACCTTATGTTTTGAGTTATATTTTTAGCTGGTTTGGGTCACATCTCCAGGTTAGACTGAAAAATCTACACAGTTTCATTGTTACACTCAGAATTACATTTATATTTCCAAATTTCGAAAAGCTAAATTCATGCTTAGCAACATACCACTAAATGTTTACCAAATTTCTAGATAGAAATGACAATCAGTTACCTCCCTGATCCCCTATAGAATGAATACAGGTCTTGGTACCTCAGAACAGGCACTGAGAAGATTCAGACAGGCCAGGCATGGTGGCTCATGCCTATACTCCTAGTATTTGGGGAGTCTGAGGGAGGAGGAAATCACTTTAGGCCAGGAATTCAAGACCTGCCGGAGCAACATAGCAAGACCTCATCTCTAAAAAATAGAAAAAAATATCTGGGCATTGTGACACATGCCTGTAGCCCCATCTACTCAGGAGGCTGAGGCAGAAAAATTGCTTGAGCCCACAAGTTTGAGGTTGCTGTGAGCTATGATGACACCACTACATGCTAGCATAGGCAACAAAGCAAGACTCTGTCTGCCTTAATGATTGACTCTGTCTTAGTTATTGATCAAATCAATAAAAGAAGATCCAAATCAATTATTTTTTCTGTACCCAGGTTTACCTCAATTATAACAAGTTTTGCAGTAAGTTTTCATTTCAGATGGGCTGCTAACCATTACAATTATACAATTAGCACAAAATCTTCCCATAGAGGCTATTGTTGTCTATGTTGAGGGCAATTCCAGATACTTCAAACACTGAAGTTTTAATAAATACCTAAAACTAATAGAAAGCTTGCTGCTTAGGATAGACAATGCTCTAATAGATATAATTCAAATGCTCTAGAGCCAGATTTATCTGATTTAAAAGGGAGGTAATATTTATATAGACTAGGTGACATACATGCCTCTTTGATATTTAAAGGGAACTAAGTATTGAGCCATTTTTGTAACTACATAAAAAATCCAGATTCTCCAGGTAAGTCACATGACTTGGAGCTTCTGCTAAAAAAATTTTTTTTCTCTTTTTTAGAGACAGAATCTTACTTTGTCTGGCATCACAGCTCATGGTAACCTCCAACTCTTGGGCTTAGGTGATTTTCTTGCCTCAGCCTCCCGAGTAGCTAGGACCTCAGGCGCCCACCACAACACCTGGCTATTTTTTGTTGCAGTTTGGCTAGGCTAGGTTCAAACCTGCCACCCTCGGTATATGGGGCCAGTACCCTACTCACTGAGCCACAGACGTCACCTGATAATTCAAATATTTTATGGACTCTTTTTCTTCTTGAGTTTTGAAAAATTATAACAATGCCAATGTGGCTGGTATCAGACAGTCTTGTATTTGAATACTGTAACAAATAGCTTTTACACGGGTTCTGTGCACTATTGTTGCAGTGAATAAACGAGGAGAAATATGCCCACTTAAAAATGCTTAAAATGGTAAATTTTATGCTATGTATATTTTACTACAAGAAAATATTTACTGAATACCTACTATCAGACATATTTACTGAACCTATATCAGACATTTTTTTCTGTGCTTGTTTAAGGTGCCATGCGAGTCATGTTTCTACTTCTAGAAGCTTGCAGTATGTTTTATTATGTTGGTTAGTACATTGTGACCTTTGAGGTAAATGAAAGAAATTTTGACAATACAAATTCATTTTGTATTATCAACCTAGAGCAGTAGATGCTTTCATTCTCTAAAGAGTGCTTGTGAAGAAATCATGAAAGATTGTTCTGTGTGTGATGGATTTGAGTCCATGACCTCAGTTCTGTGTAGTAACGTTGAAATTCTCATGGTGCCTGATGGCAGTTGGTTCTGAGAAGCTGAGCAGGATACTGTCCTAAAGCATAATTAAACTCTGCAGCTCTTTTCAGAAATCTAGCTATTCATTTTTTGTAGGTTAGGCTATAGCTTATCATTTTAATTTCTCACCCTTTATATATATATAAATAAATATTTTATAGGTAAGTATTTGTTATTTGAAAATTATTTTAACCTAATCCCCCTTTTAATCCACTCTGAACATAAGAATTATTTTCATTGTAGTCTGTAAATTTTTACACTTTTTCTTTTTTTAGGCTATAAATTTTTTGTGTATATTATGTAGCAACTATGTAGTTGATCTTCTGGCTCAATTCCAGATCCAAAGCAGCTTTTTTTTTTCCCTTTTAAAAGAATTTGGATAGTTAATATTTTGGCGAACTTTAGCAGTAACATGCTGATCTGCTTAGTAACAGACTGAACGCGGGTTTGATCAGTGGATTGATTGCATTTTGCCAGCTAGAAGACTTTGGGGAGAGGGGAGAAGATGCTAGATTATTAGGCTGTCCGGTCACAGCTTTGGGACAAAGCATGAAACAGCAAGGCCTGTGATTATTCAAAGGGATAGGACCACTCTCTTTTTTTTGTTGAAGCAGAGTCTCATTCTGCTCCTCCAGGCTACAGTGCCATCATCATAAAACTCGCTGCAACCTCAAATCCTGGACTCAAGAGATTCTCCTGTTTCAGCCTCCCCAGTAGCTGGGACTACAGGCATGTGCCACCACACCTCACTAGTTTTTCTATTCTTAGTTGAGATGGGGTCTCACCCTTGCTCAGGCTGGTCTCCAACTGGTAAGCTCAAGCAATCACCTGGCCTTGGTCTCCCAGAGTACTAGGATTACAGGCGGAGTCACCATGCCTGGCTCCACTCTCCTTTCTTAAAAATACATGGTTCTAACAGGTCTCTTTGAGCTACCATGCAAACTTCTTACTGCCAGACCTGTTTCTGAGTTTTGTTGGAAACGATGACAGGAATGTTTAAACGGACATCTCTGAGTCAGCAGATAATCTCCATATCACCAGTTGATATTAGATGTTTTCTTTTTATCTTTGGGTGTTTAGATAATGAGTTTTGTTATTTTTTCATTAATATAATCTACCCCTAATGTTTTCTTTTGGATTTATACAATAAGGTTCACAGACAAGTGTTTCATATTAATATTATAAAACTGTTGGTAGGTTAGTGAACATAAGTTAAGAAACAGATTTATACAATTAAAAGGCTTATGGACAACTGAGATCAAAATAATTTACTTTCTTTTTTAAGCAAGCAGGTTTATTTCTAAAGGCTTAAATTTTATTTTTACCTAAAGTTAGTTCTTTCTCAGTGGAATACTACTCAGTATGTTATACATAAACAGCTACTATAGCATGCTACTTTCATCACAGGCAAATACAAATATTTTGTTAAACAGTACAACTTGCAAAAAGTTATTTACAGTACAATTTTTAAGTTTTTTCCTTTACCACATATCATAATATTTTACATGGTCAGACTTTCTCACCATAGCCACAGTGTCTTCCCATGAAAGTCTGTAGTAACATTTGGCTAGTTAGCTATTTAAAACAATTTTTTTCCTGGCCAGGCATGGTAGCTCACGCATGTAACCCTAGCACTCCGGTAGGCCAAGGTGGTTGAATCACCAGTTTCAGACCAGCCTAAGCAAGAGTAAGATGCCTTCTCTACTAAAAATAGATAAAACTAGCTAGGTATGGTAGTACATATCCCTATTCCTAGCTACTTTAGAGGCTGAGGCAAGAAGATCTTTTGAGCCCAGGTGTTTACTGTGAGCCATGGTGACAACAGGGTACTCTATCAATTCAGGGTGACAGAGTGAGACTCTGTCTCAAAAAAGTTTTTTTCTTGTAGTAAAGTATACATAGCATAAAATTTACCATTTTAAGCATTTTTAAGTATACAGTCAAGAGACTTTAAGTACATTCATATTGTTATGTATCATCACCACTATATCCATCTTCAAAAGTTCTTCATTATCGCATACTGAATGGCTATTTTTTTTTTTTGAGACGGAGCCTCAAGCTATCCCCCTGGGTAGAGTGCCATGGCATCACAGCTCACAGCAACCTCCAACTCCTAGGCTCAAGCAAGTCTCCTGCTTCCACCTCCCAAGTAGCTGGGACCACAGGCGCCCACCACAACGCCCGGCCATTTTTTGGTTGCAGCCATCATTGTTGTTTGGTGGGCCCGGCTGGGGATTCGAACCCGCCACCTTAGGTGTAGGTGGCTGGCGCCTTAGCCGATTGAGCCACAGGCGCCAAGCCCTGAATGGCTATTTTTAACATTCCTAGGCAGAAAGTCCTGTCACTTGGTTCTGCCTGTATTTTCTTTCCTTGCATCCAGTTTTTCTTTGCAATCTGGCAGTAATGGACATATTTCTCCTCTTCTCATTTATTCACTCAACAAATACTTATTTAACACCTTTTGTGTGCGCAATAGTGCAGAGAACCTGTGTAAAAGCTATTTGTTACAGTATTCAAATACAAGACTATCTGATACCAGCCACACTGGGATTGTTATAATTTTTCAAAACTCAAGAAGAAAAAGACTTCATAAAATATTTGAATTATGGTCAGGTTTAAAAGAAGAAAATACTTAGCAGAAGCTCTAAGTCATGTGACATACCTGGAGAATCTGGACTTTTTTAATAGTATAGTAGTAAAAGGGGCTCAATACTTGGTTCACTTTAAGTATCAAATTCAGTAAAAATGTCTGATAGTAGGTATTCAGTAAATATTTGCTGAATGAATAAAAGGAATTAGTTATAGTGAAGATTACTACCTTCCCTTCATAAAGATGCCTGTATTAAAGGGGTTTTAAAAACCTCCACCGTTCTCTAGAGAACCAGGCAAGGTGCAATGATGCAATGCCATAAATACTATATGATAATCAAGGTGCCCTCCCCCCTGACTGACACACGCACAGTCACTCTCCCTTATACCTTCTCTCTCTCTCTCTCTCTCTCTCACACACACACACAATACTAAAACCAAATGCAGGGTGCATATTTTCCTCCTTTCCCTGGCTTCCTGACTTGAATAAAACCCCTAGCATTATTTACAGCTTTGAATCCCCAGAAATCACCTCTGGAACTGCCCAAAGAGCAGGCTATCATTCTAATCTTCAGAAGAAATCCCTTTTCTAACTTGGGTTCTCTGGTGCTTTCTGCCTCCTCTAATGGGTGTAATCAATCTCTGTAGTTTACCTATAGAGTTCAGGCTCTGCCCATGAACAATATATTCTTTTAAAATTAATGATTCTTGTTAGGCATACCTATGTGTGTGAAAGTTTTGGGACAAGACATGTGTCTGACTTATTTTCCACTGTATCCTACATGAATTCTACGTGGTATGACTTTCTTTCCTTTCCCTTCCCTTCCCCTTTCCTTTCCTTCCTTCCTTTCTTTTTATTTATTGTTGGGGAATCACTGAGGGTACAAAGAACCAGGTTACACTGCCTGCATTTGTTAGGTAAAGTCCCTCTTATAATTGTGTTCTGCTCCCAAGAGGTGTGACCCTCCACCCCTCCCTCCTTTACTCCTTCCTCTCCCCCATCCCCCCACCATGTACTAGCATCAATTGTTCTCATATTTTCACACAATCACTCCTGCCAATAATAGGCAAGTACCAGACAAACACGTGAAAACTATGGCTATTAATTTATAAACAGAAATAATGACCAATTTGTGTGACCCCAAGAATCATGGTCATATACATTTCTAAGTATTATTTACTTAATCAAAGGCCTAGTAGTAGGCCAAAAAAAAAAAAAAAAGCTAAATGGCATATAAAAATGCTGAGACTCTCTGGGGAAAAATGCTAGTGTAATAACAGAATAAATAAAATAGAAATGCAAGTTGAGGCTCCACGCCTGTGGCTCAATCGGCTAAGGCGCCAGCCACCTACACCTAAGGTGGCGGGTTCAAATCCCCAGCCCGGGCCCGCCAAAACAACAATGATGGCTGCAACCAAAAAATGGCCGGGCGTTGTGGCGGGCGCCTGTGGTCCCAGCTACTTGGGAGGCGGAGGCAGGAGACTCGCTTGAGCCCAGGAGTTGGAGG
>CAUYQV010150589.1:0-11769 GCA_963574575.1 Galagoides demidoff | reverse complement strand
CTTTCTTTTTTTTGAGACGAGACCTCAAGCTATCCCCCTGGGTAGAGTGCCATGGCATCACAGCTCACAGCAACCTCCAACTCCTGGGCTCAAGCGAGTCTCCTGCCTCAGCCTCCCAAGTAGCTGGGACCACAGGCGCCTACCACAAGGCCCAGCCATTTTTTGGTTGCAGCCATCATTGTCGTTTGGTGGGCCCAGGCTGGGGATTTGAACCCGCCACCTTAGGTGTATGTGGCTGGCGCCTTAGCCGATTGAGCCACAGGCGCTGAGCCAATTCTTTGATTCTTATAGGGCTCTCTTGTTCAAACTTCTGGGTTTCTATGGCAATTTTGGATTTTTTTTAATTTAGTTGACCAGATCTATGGAGTACCCATGTGAAGCTATTTCCCCAAGGAAAATCACAGCCAGGTCTATAAACAGAGCCATGTTGCATATTTATACATACCTTACATGCGTCTTAGTAGATAGTGCAATCTATTTGGGATTGATTTTCAAGTAAAAATGTTATTTATTGCTTAAAGATAATAATGAAAGGGCAGTCATGTTACTTACTGTAGTCGTTGAAAATGGGCTATATATAATTTCTCTTGTACATCGTCTCACCATTCTTTTTTTTTTTTAATTTCCTTTTTTTAACGTGAGGGTACAAATATTTAGGTTACATTGTTTTCAATTCTAAGGCAAAGTTGTAGTTGAGCCCTTCACCCAGGAGGCGTGCTGAACACCCTCACATCGTGTTCTGCTCTCCCCCTTGCTAGACTATACCTGTGTCTTTTCTTTCATGTGGTTGTATAGTTGTTTATATATTGCTTTGACATTAGTATTGAGTACACTGGATATTTTTTTTTCCATTCTTCAGATACTTTACTAAGAAGAATGTGTTTCAACTCCATCCAGGTAAACACAAAAGATAGAAAGTCTCCATCTTTGCTTATGGCTGAAATAGTATTCCACGGTATACATATGCCACAGTTTGTTAACTCATTCATAGATTGATGGGCACTTGGGTTGATTCCATGTCTCAACAATTGTGAATTGAGTTGCTATAAACATTCAAGTGCAAATGTCCTTGGGGTAAAATGAGTTTTGTTCTTCTAGGTAGATACCTAGTAATGGGATTGCAGGATCAAATGGAAGATTGACTTTTAGGTCTTTGACAATTCTCCATATTTCCTTCCATAGAGATTGTATTAGTTTCCAATCCCACCAGCAGTGTGAACATGCCCCCTTGTCTTCACATCCACACCAGCATCTACGTATTTGGGACTTGCTTCTCACAATTCTTATCTTGAAATTGCCTTTCCTGAATTGACCACAAATAACTGAGTTGGTTTATTTTTAAAAAATAACATAAATAAAGGAGAGGACACCACCCAGGACAGGGGGCAAGACAAGGGGATGTGAGGCCACCAGATAACTTTTCCAGGCTTATTTGAAAGGCAGTAGCAGCCCTTTGAGGGAACCCTAAACTCAGGGTGATGAAATAATAGTGACCTGGCTCCAGGGCTCATCAGGTTGGTCCAACACCTAGATGCGTGGAGCCTTAGTCTCTAAATGAGCAGAAGACTTGTTGTCTGGTGAGGACCCACTGTGTGATTTCACCATGTGCACTTTCCACCTCAGGGGCTGGCCGGCATAAACTCCGAGGTTTTCTTATTTCTTAAATTGTCAAATCAGAGTTCAGGCGCCTACAGAAGATCCCAATGTGTGTGTGTGGGGGGGGGGGTATAGTTAATTTTTAGAACAAATGCTTTTCCTTGGAGAATCTATGACATACTTTTCTGTTTGACTTGAAATCTGTCTCGGGAAAAAAAAATATCTAAATTTATGAATGTGTCTTAGCCTATTTGTGTTGCTGTAACAAAATACCATAAACTGGATGGCTTATAAACAACCCAAATTTATTTCTCCCAGTTATGAAGCCTTAGAAATTCAAGATCAAGGAGCTGGAAGACTTGTTGTCTGGTGAGGACCCACTGTGTGATTCTTAGCTGGCACTTTCTAGCTGTGTCTTCACATGGTGGGAGAGACAAGACAGCTCTCCAGTGCCTCTTTTATTATAAGGGCACTAATCCCATTTGGAAGGCCACTACTCTGGTGATCTAATTACCTTTGAAAGGTTCCATCTCCTAATATTAGATTGCAGATTGAATTTCAACATATGAGTTTGGAAGGGACAAAGATATTCATATCATAACAGAATGCCATCCTCACATTAGCAGAGAGAAGGAAAAACAGGCATAAAGACCTAGAGGGGCAAGGTTACATCTCAGGAGGACTAAAAGAGACAAACTCCCCAGGGGCAATTATTTTATCTCTTGGAATGAAGTGTGATCTCAATCTACAGGTCTACAAGGACTCTAGAACTACACATTGATTGCAAGAAGCAGTGTCTTAGCCTGGATTTCCACCCAAGCAGAGCCTAACACAAGCTGGTAGTTTATTTTGGGAAGTGATCCCAAGAAGCAGGAATGAGAAACTGGGAAGAAAACACGAGAAGGGGAAAGCCAGTCTGAGGGCAAGTTACTGAGCTGACCAGGCCAGTGGGCAGTGGGAGCTTGAGACCTCTGGGACCCCTGATGAGCTGGGAGGGGTTTCCCCCATCACAGGTCACCCTCAGACTTCTAAGTTTCTGCAAGTGTCAGAATGGCAAAAAGGGTGTCCTCAGGCATGCCACATGGGCAGAAAGTGAGAAAAATGAGAAGCTGGGATTAGCTGCAGCTGGATACTAGGACAGGGAGGGGAAAAGGGTGAAAGGCAGGCTGTGTGATGTCCCATTCAGCAAGTGAGAGGAGGCTGTACCAGTAATGGACCTGCCCAGCCCAACCTGGACTTCTGGCTCAGGGATAGACGGGTGGTTTAATCTTATTTTTATTTAATATTTTTTAGAAGATTCTGGGAAGATGATTTTCTTAGCAAGGAGGAAAGAATGGGTAGAAAGAAAAAGAAAGAAGTGAAGAAGAAAGGAAAGAAGGAAAATTGCTAGAATCACAAGCAGAGGCAAATTCACTAGCTTTTTTCCTCCTTAAAAACAAACATGGAATTTTCTTACCATAGTAATTGCAGAGCTAATTCATGCCTATAATAAATTATTGAAACACTTAAAACAGAATATAGAATGAATAAGTTTCTCTCCCCACCCAGATCCCAGTCTTTCTCCCCAGAGGTAATAACTAAGAGATTCGTGTTTATTCTTCCAGATATATTTTATGCACGTGAACACATATGTATATTTCCTTTTAAAATCACAGCTAAAAACAAACACACTGTGGACCTCACTTTTTCATGCCCTGCCCTCTTTGGGAATTGTGAGCATATGTAAATCTACCTGAATGAAAAATGTCTTCATACTGTTTTCCTCAGAAGGACTTCCCTGATTTATTTGTCTCCTTTAATAGATGGGCAGGGTATTTTCCCACATTTATTTTCTCATTTGTTACAATGACCTGTTGAATAGTTTTGTATGGCTTTCTCCGTACAAATATCTTGTACACTCTTGTAGGGAGTGAAATTGTCAAGAAAACATATGTAGCTAAATGTTAAGGAAAGATTGCCATGTTGGCAGCACCTGTGGCTCAAAGGAGTGGGGCGCCAGCCCCATATGCCAAAGGTGGCAGGTTCAAATCCAGCCCTGGCCAAAAATTGTGCAAAAAAAAAAAAAAAAGATTGCCATGTTGCTCTTTAAGGATTCTTGCAAATTTACACTCCCACCCCAGCAAGGAGAGTACCAGCCGGTGTGCCCAGCTCCTCACACTGGGTACCTTACCACTCTAGTAGGTAAAAAATGGAACCACATTATTGTTTTAATTTGCATCTTTTTAATGAGTGATAGTCAACATTTTATAGTGTATTTCCAAGCCAGTTATTTTTCTCTTTCTGAGACTGCCTAGTTATGAGCCAAAATAATAGACATATGCATGTTCTGTGTCTAGGCTGTACCTGTGTATACCTGTGAATCATGGCTCATCCAAAATCACTGAGATCTGAAGCAGGCAATTGTGACAGGTGACAACAGGTGTTGACAAGGGGCAAAGATGATTTAGCCCTCACGCTCTGGGTGCACCTGCAGCTTACTGTCAGGGAAGGGAGCCTACTAATAACCCAATGACTAAAGTAATGCACTTCAGTGTGGCCAGGGGAACTAGAGTGCACACACACAGCAGGGACACTCATCTGACCCGGGGTGTTCAGGATGAAAACCAACCTGGAGGAAGTCCTCTTACAGCCGGGAGTAGGGAGGAATTTCAAAGTGAAAAAGGCACCCAGCTGGGGCAAAGAGTGCTCTCAGTGGGACACAGGAAGGCTGCCAGTGGGAAGGCCCCAGGTGACAGACAGGATGAAAAGAGTGTGGTTTGGGGGTGGAGCTGGAGAATGGGGGAAAGAGAAGGGTGATGGGCTGGTGTGGTTTGCCAGGGAGAGAGCTACAATTGGGGATGTCCCTGCTAACCTGGACAAGTTGGTCACATTTCAGAGCTGCTTATAAACTCTGCTGAGGATTTTGGACTTTATTTTTTTTTTTTTTGAGACAGTCTCACTTTGTTGTGAAAGTGCAGTGGTGTCATAGCTCACAGCAACCTCCAACTTGGGCTTAAGCGATCCTCTTGCCTTTTTCTATTTTCAGTAGAGACGGGGTCTCACTTTTGCTTAGACTGTCTCAAACTCATGAGCTCAATCAATCCATCCGCCTCAGTCCTCCCAAAGGACTGGGGACTTTACCTTAAGGGCAATAGTGCCCAATCAGAGTTTTCCATGGGGAAGTGAGTTCAAGGTTGTAGAGTCTGTGGCACATCTGGACATGGTGGAATTTTGCAGCAGCCTGCCTGGTGGGGACATTGGCAATAGAGGCAGATGGACTGGATTTAGCAACTGGCCCTTTGCAGGGAAGAGCCTGGAGCGGCCTGGGGGAAGCAGCCTGGAGGAGGGAGCTGATGAGTTCATAGTTCACCCTGAGAGATAGCCAGTGTTCACGTGCAAGAGACAGTTTGAAATCTAGGTTGCAGTTCAGAAGAGAAGATCTGGTGGAGATAAAATTTGGGGCCATTCCATCTTGAACATGATAACCAAAGCCACTGGAGAAGATAAGAACACCCTGGGGTGTAGAGGAAAGTCGGACTGGGGTTGCAAAGATAAGATCGGTAATTAAAAACAAAATAAAAAACACATTTACAAAAAGCTGACAATAGTTCTGTTTAGAAAAACAGCTTAAAACTATTTAGTGAAGTTGTCTTTTATGAACTTGTGTTTCATCAGACACTCATAACTCTGCTGGAACCTATGTACCTGTGGGAAAGTTCTCCTAGACACCCTTCAGGTCACTGGCTGGGAGTTTGTCCCTTCTGCTTCCACCAGTCCTGCAGTGTCAGGAGGGAAATTCTGAGGACTGAGACCTCAGAACACAGCTAGCATATTGTCCTCAGCGGCTCAGGCCAGGAGCTTGTTTGCCCAAGGTCACACAACTGGTCTAGCAGGAGCCTCAGGTGACCCTATTCCTGACCTCAATCAGACTTGTGCTCGGGGCAGAATCAGCTGTTAGGACTAGGAGGGGTCCCCGTGCTCTGTGAACAAGCTCAACAGCCTCATTTTATAGTGAAAGTGCAGTTGTTTGCAGTGAACAGGGAGCTCCAGGCCACAGAAGCTGAGCAGTGATTGGGGAGAGAGGCCACCAGCTCCCACTTCAATGGCCATATGTCTGCTCTCTCCCCAGGGGTAAGTTACCCTGGACCCACAGTGGCTTCATGCTTGCTTAGCACCTGTGCCGGCTGACTGGGTGAGTTCACCCCTTGTACGTCTCACCTTATGAAGGAGGCCCGTGGTACAGTGCTTTAGCTTTTCAAGAGGGGGTTCACACACAGTGACCCCTTGATGGAGACGAAGACACATAGCAGTAAGTGGTCAAGGTGGGACTTGACCCAGGCCTTTCTCATTTATTTTATCATCCATTCAACAGTTATCATGACGGGGACACCTACTAAATGCCTTGTGCTCTGCTGGTCTCAAGTCACTGTCCAGGGCACCACACCACTACATAAGTACCTTTCTCTCTCTGCTCAGGCCAACACCTCTGCCAGGCTGCCCACTGGGAGGACACCTTCCTTCCCCTGCTTGGACACCAACATCCTGCCCTGGACTGCCTTCCCATGTGGACACTCTCCCCATACCACTGTGGCACGAATACCAGGTTCTGAGGGACCCTGCACAGAGCTCTGCTCACCCATTTCAGTTCCTACACCCCTCACTGGCCATCGTCCTGTGCAGACCCCTGTTTGTTCCACTAGGGTCTGAGTCCCCATGCTAGGAACATGCACCTGCTCTGACCTGGTACCTCCCCTGGGCCTCCTTTCCTAACCCCACTTTGGCACTGACATGCACTGGACCCACCCCTCTTGTGCAGATACCCTCCTCACTCCACATGGACCCCAGAATGACCCTGGACCTCTGCCCCGGTGTGAGCCTCCTCCTCACCGAGGTTGACTCCCTCCTAGCTCAGATGTAGAGGCCTTCCTTGCTCTCCCTCACCTAATGGCTTCTCAACAGAATTTTTTGGAAGGGAGGAGAAGAAAAACAGCTAATAGTCTCAACCTGATCTTGGATCCCATCCTTTCCCTTGGTTCACCTCTCCTCCATGTCCTCAGCACCCCATATCTTCTGGCATTGTTGAATTCTCCAGTTCAGTGAGGTCCTCACCAGCTTCCCCCAGGGCTCTCCTGCCTGCTGTCCCATTTCTGTGCCCTCTGTGATGGTCTGGAGCTCTTCAGGTGTCAAAGCCACATGGGTTCTGTTTGAAACTGTGGAAGAACTCCTCTGCCCACTGCCTCACTTTGTGGCACTCAGAGAAGTCCCCAAGGGCTTGGGCTGAGTGTTTCATAGTTTGGAATAAAATAGCCTTTGCTGGGTGCCTAGATTAGTTCTGCTTGTACCATCTTCCCTCCCTCTACTATCTGAGTGACAAATGTCATTATACATGAGATATTCCCTCCCATGTTTCAACCTAGGCATTGCACTGACCAGTTCAAGTTCACAATGTCCTCATTCCTTTTAAAACAAGTAATCTCCTAGGAGTCTCCTCAGGCCCACATTCCAACAGACTCCCAGTTGCCCAGCGCTGCCATTCTGGACATTTATTTCTAAACCCCAGCTGTGGGAATAGTTTGGGCTCTAACTAGACCCACTTTGATTATCTGACTGAGCATTTTGTTCTTAGACTGTTCCCTCTCCCCTCAAGGTGCTCAGTGTGCCGAAACCATGTCCCTGTTTTCTTTCTCATCCTTTCACTAAGACCCTATGATTCCAAGGGCTGAAGAGTCACACAGCCTCCATGGCAGGCCCATCTCCTGAAATTCAAGACCCACGTGCAACCTGAAAAGCAGCTTGAAATGTTTTTCCCTCTCACCTACTTTAGCTTTTAGCCAGCCTGGAGAAAATTATAATCGCTTTCCTTGTTTTATGATAAATTAAAGAAGAATTCAGTAATGGAACATTTAAGCGACCTACCATCAGGAAAGGCATCTCCGGAGAAAGATTTGTCAGAACTAGGGCTGGGAAACCCCACTTCTGAAATATACAGCAGGGACCCAGACAAGGCCTGGGAGGAGATTTCATTGGCCTAGATAACCTAACTCAGCCTTTTCACTTGCCATCTTTTTAAATTCTTGGATTATAACTCAAACAAGTGGGCTGTTTTTCAAAGAGTGATGACAAGAGAAAAGAGGTCACCCTGTCTATGAGAGAGGGGAGGGAAAGGAGCCAGGCAAGGCGAAGGGAACGCTGGTGCAGATAGAGTGTGACCCCGCTTAGCCCGAGCATATGGCAGGCTCAGCCCCAAGGAAAGACCAGGGCCTCACTAGGAGTCCCAGAGAGTGACTTATCCCTGCTCAGGGACAATCCTATCCTCAGTCCACCAGGGCCCCTCTGGGTAACTCCACGACGCTAAGCACTGAATTCCTAGTCCCAGGCTATGGGAAAGTTGGGAAGCAGGGAGGCTATAGGTTCTCAGGCACCGTTTTGAGGAGGTGTGGCACTGTGTCTTTGCAAATTCATGGGCGGCGGCGACATACAGGGTGAGGGGCATCAGCACAGTACGGCGGTGGCCCTATGCACCATCTCACTCTCGCCGCATCATTGCCCGAGCCCCTACAGTAGTGCTAACCGCCTGGACTTTCTGCAAAGACGGATGTGTACAATAGGGTGAGCATTAGCCATCTGTGACTGCGGAGCCCCTGAAGTGCAGCTGGTGTGGCTGATGAACGGAATTTTTAATATTCTTTAATTCTGCAGTGGTCTTCAAAGTGTAGTCAAGGAAAAAGCAGCATCAGGGTCAGCTGGGAACTTGTTGGATGTACAAATCCCGGGGCCCCACCCAAACTACTGAATTTCAGGGGTGGAGCCAGCAATCTGTGTCTGAACAAGTCTGCCTCACTCTGTTGCCCTCTAAAGTGTGAGAACCCCGGCTCCAGAAGACTCCAGGGCAGTGATGGGCGGGAGCAAAGGGAATAGGGCTGACTTCTCTGTAGAGGCCCAAAGAACTTGCCCTTGAGCTTCCAGAGAAGTTTAGTAGGCAGACAAAGGCAGGAAGGGCATGCCTGGGCAGAAAACCCACATTGCCTCCTCTCACCCACTGTCTGAGCTCTGCAGACCTTCTGATATGTATTTAATGACCTTGAAATAAGAATTGTATCAATATGCTGTTCAGAGTAAATGGCAATGTGTTATTTAAAGTGTCAAGTAACACTGCTTTCTGTTTTTTAAAAGAGTTCTTGGTTGGACTTAATTTTGTGGTAACTAAAGATTATTTTTATACCAATGTTCGAAAATTAGCTATATTTACCTGCTGAATGCAGGTAAATGCTATATACTTTCTTTATAGCTTCTAACCAAAATTTCTACTCAAAGAAATCAAAGATAGAAAGCTAAAACACTACTTATTTAACAATCTTTGTCTCCTGAACACTTACTTTCTCTACCAATTTTATTTCCCCGCAGTTTACCTACCTACATCCCCTCCCAGTCCACACTCCCAGCCCCTTGACACACTTCCTGGCTTTGAACAAAGAAACCAAGTAATTAGGCTGGTTAAAAGAGTAGTAAGTTAAGGACAAAGTTCTAAGCAAGAGAGTTTCTTCCCTAAGCATACTTTTATTCATGTATACTTCTCTGAAATTTCATGATTTAGTGAGAAAAAGCACAAGTTTATGGTCAAATACAGGTTCAAGTCCTGGTTCTGCATCTTGCTAGCTTGTCATTAAACTCTCTCTTTTCCTCCTTCCTGGGGCAATAACACAAAGCAAAGGATACGTTGTAGGAGTTCAGTGAAATAATAACCTGTAGAGTAGCTGGCACTTACAAACACTATTTCCACCTTCCTTTCCTTCTTCCAGGGTAATAGTGGGAGGCAAAGAGGCCAGGCTCTGAATTAGAATAACCAGACGACAGGATTTCAACCCAGCCAGCCATTTTCCAGCTATGTGACCTTGGGTAAATTTTTGAAATTATTCTCTATGTCTCAGGTTACTCATCCTTAGACTGGGGACAGCAAAAATAGCACTGATCTCATTTGGCTGTGGTGGGGGTTAATGATCGTGCTACGTGCAAAGTGCAGAGAAGAGTGACATGGTAACACTCAATACAGGGTGGGTAGTGTTGTCAGCGTTACTGTTCTCAGTTTTCAACTCCAGTGAACAAGTAAGACACGACTGCCAAGAAAACACTCCCTGAAGTGCACTGAGACTTCAGAGCCCTGACCAACTTCTTGGTCTCACATTACGTGAATTGGAGACCCACGTTCTTCCGAAACATCTTTCTTATTCCTTGATTCTTAGAAATTATGTTCTGATAGGTTTTGATGGTTTGCTTGACCTATATCACACAACAGCCATTTTACTACCAATGATGTTAAATGATTTGGAGAAAATAGTTTTTTAAGAAAAGGAACCAGCTCGAGCAATTGATTGATTCTTCAACTTCGTTCCAGAGAGGATTCAGAATGACAAAGCTGAAGAATCTCAAGTTAGGCTAGTCTGGTAATTTCCTTTTAGCTTTTGATCTCGAATCCCTCAAAAAACTGTTTCACTCCGTCAAGTCACTGAGTTAAATAAACCTAACTGTGATCAAGCGGTTTCGTAGGGATAGGTAGGGTTCGGAATGAAATCCGACCGGGCATGTGATATTTTAGCAGAGAATTGCAGGGGGGCTAGGTAGAGTCCTGTTAGAAGATTCTGTATTTCTGTTTTTACAACTGAGTTACCCAGAGTTTAAATCCAAGGAATTCTCTGCAATTGTGAATCTTCTCCATGTATTAGATTCTGCTCCCAGGAATAGGAAGACTCCAAACACTTTGCCTTGGAATGGTAGGCCCTCTTAATCTCATGTTTATTGTTTAATCCTAGCTCTGTTCTCCACCAGACAAGTCCCTTAAGCGTGGCTTACTCACTTCTTGCCTCTTTGTGGGGGTACAGATATTCACATTTCCAGACTCATCCGCTCCTGCAGGAATCTTCTGAGACAAACCTGCCTGCCTAAAGCTACTCCCCCCCAGGGCATCTGCTCTGCACCCCCTGATGCAGTGTTTGAGTTACCTATCTATAATATCCTAAACTATCTTACTGAATTTTTCAAAACAGAGTTCAAGTGGTTCTCAACTCTGCCTGCGTGTTAGAATATCATGGGAGTTTCTTAATAAGTGTGCAGACCTGCCTCTATACTACCCCCATTCAATCAGATTCTCCAAGGATGCAGCCCAGGCATCTGTGTTTTTCAAAAACTCCTCAAGTGCAGCAGGGGCTGAGACTCCCTCCTCCAAATTGATGAAGCCTCACAGAGCCTTAGTGGTGTGCAAACAGCCCCCTCCTGTGTGAGCATCCTTGGGAGGGAGTCAGAGAGCCCGCAGGCTGAGGGGAGTTAGCACAGTGTGTTGGAAAAGCCTCTCCGATTGCCTCATCCAATCTGAAGATTCCAAACATGGGTCCAGCCTTTTAATAGAAACACTTTTTATTGTGGATAAAATTTATCATTTGAACCATTTTAAGTGTAGATTTCATTAGCATTCAGTAAATTCACACTGTTGTGCAACCGTCACTATCGTTTGTCTCCAGAACTCTTTACCTTCCCAAGCCATATGAACAACCCCATTCTTCCTCTCTTCAGTTCCTGGTATAAACATGGTACTTCCCGTCCCTGTGAATTTGATGATTCTAGGTGTCTCATGTACATGAAACTGTTTTAGATTTGTCCTTTTGTATCTGGCTTATCTCACTGAACATAACATCTTCAAGGGTCCTCCATGGTGTAACATGTGACAGAATTTCCTTTCCGTGTAAGTGTGAATAATACTCCATTGGATTGTAGCACTTTGACCTTATCCATTCACTGGTCAGCGGTCATTTGGGTTCTTTCTACCTTGTGCTATTGTGAATAATGGGTGTACAAATGTCTATTCGAGTCCTTGCTTTCAATTATTATGAATATATATGAACCTCTTTTATCTCTATAAAATTACCCAGGACTTCCCCCCACAAACTGAAGAAACGTGGGTTCAAGGTCTACCAAGAGTTAAGCCATTATATAAGTCAAACAGTAGATGAAAAGCCAGCACGGTACAAACGGGAAATTTTTTCTTAGTGAAATACATGAAAGCAGAATTATCAAGGTGACTTTGGTTAAAAATTTAGATGAGATTCTCAGTCACAGACTGTCAGAGTGTCCCCAGGCATCACTGAGGTCAGCGGTCAGAGGTCACCAACTAGCGGGGCTCAGTCTGGGTCCTGTCTGTGCTTG
>CAUYQV010150585.1:0-61320 GCA_963574575.1 Galagoides demidoff | reverse complement strand
TACAAAATTGAACACATTAAGCAAACACTTTTAAAAGAAATAAGGGTATTTACCTTATTTTACTTATCTACCTTATCTTACATTTCAGTATAATAAGCTATCTTATTGTGGGCATGAAAGAAGACTGCCTATGCTTTTTTATTGTTGTTTTGCTTTTAATCAACTACCCAAAAGCTTCCCTCCCCAATACTGGTTACCAGTTGTTCTCAACCTTCCTAATGCCACAGCCCTTTAATATAGTTCCTGTGGGTCACGACCCACAGGTTGAGAACCATTGGGTTAGGCTATAAGAAGGAAAACCCTTGATATCTCAGAGGTGAAGCAGATTTTAGAAACCACTTAAAACTGAGATTGGAGCCAGAAGAATCCCCCACAGAACTTGTTGATCATGCAGATTCCCAGGCCCAGGCCCCATTGTATACCTATTGATTCAAAAATCCCTATGTTCAAGTGATTTACAGTCTAGAAGGGAAAGAAAGATAAACCAAGTAATCATTAGAGGTATGATCTGGACATTCCTGGAACCAAGAGTTGGGGCATATAAAACACATTCTACTTGAGCTCAAATTTAATGAATAAGGAGAAATGTACTGCTAGGTGAGGATTAGTGATGGTAGATGCATGTCACCTAGACAGTAGTCTTTGTAAAATTCCTAGGTCTATGGCTTGAGGGAAGGGGGTCCATGCAAGATTAGAGATGTAAGCTGAGGGTCAAAATAAAAAGGGCTTTTGTTTTAAAGTAAGGAATTTAAATTTCATCTTAAAAACCATGGAAACATAAACATCTTGAGCACAGAAAAGTTTAAATGTTAGAAATATCTGCAGAACAGACTGCCTGGGGTAGATTGGGATTAGGAGAAGATCAGATACATAGATAAAGGGAAAGGCTATTACGGTATGAAAGAGGACAAGGTACATGTGCCTAACTGGGAAGCTACTCAGGAGACAGAATCTACAGTGTCTGCGTGTTGGGATGAGTAAGAAGTCTATGAGCTACCCATCTACCCTCTTCTCCCACCCTGGGTAAATGCAGGAGATATAAACCTAAATAGGGAAAAGAGGAGGAGGAGTTGATTTTCAGGCAAAGATGATGAACTCCAACTGCTGTGTCTCAGCTCACAGCAACCTCAAATTCATGGGCTTAAAATGATTCTCTTGCTTCAGCCTCCCAAGTAGCTGCGATTACAGGTGCCCACCACAATGCCCGACTATTTTTTTGTTGTAGCTGTCATTATTGTTTGGCAGGCCCGGGCTGACCAGCCCTGGTGTATGTGGCCAGCACCCTTGCTGCTGAGTGACAGGCGCCAAGCCAATGAACTCCATTTTGGACGTGTTGATGCTGCAGTGGTCTGAGTCTTTCCAGGGGCATCATTAGCATCACCTGGGAACTCATTAGAAAAACAAATTCATCTAATGGAGCAGAGTGATCGTTCAACAAGTTCTCCAGGTGATTCCAACACACAATAAAGTTTAGAACCAGTGGGACAGGCTAATTTCCAGCTTCAGAGCACAGTTAGATTTAGATGTAGGGAGTTATCAGCAAAGGAAAGGCAGCTGAAGCCATAGGCTACCATCTAAGAGAACTATGTAAGGTTGCATGGTAAGTTAAATTCAGAGCCGAGGTTACTACCACTCATATAGTCCTATGTCCCTGCCTCTATATTACCCAGAAGTGTCTCTTGAATGAGCCACTTATTTCAGATAAAGATTTCTAATTTATATTTTGTATCTTAATAGAACAAGTTATCTTCAAACCCTGACTGCAATTTATTTTTAGAGTCTTTACATGCTCATGAATTTGTCAATAGCTATTAAGTCAAGCTGAACATGTTTGCTATCTATGGCATGAAAATCCATCCTATTCCCTATTTTCTAAAATTTTTTTAAAAAATGTCTCTGCTGTATTATCCCAATCAGTGCAGTAGGTCCATCTGTCTCCATTCCTTTTTTTTTTTAAAGACATGGGTTCTCACTATGCTGTCCAGGCTGGATTGTAGTGGCTACTCATAGGTGTGATCATGTCCACTGCAGCCTGAAATATCTAGGCTCAAATGATCCTTTGGCTTAAGCTCCAGAGTAGCTGGGACTATAGACACAAATCATCATGTCTGGCTTGTCTCCCTTCTTAATAAGCAGACATTGGTTTACAGGACTCAATTCTATCTACTGTCCTGAATCTTCTCATCCCTGACATCATGTGCAGTGGCAGGTGCCCCTCCCCCATAGGACCCTTCTTTTTATTTAGTGATGTGAGGATTGTCCACAGGTTCTGACCTCTTCAATTTTGGAAAAGAAGGAGTCATTTGTAGCTAGAATCTCAATTCATTTTCTATTTCTTACATAAACAAACTGAATTTTCCCTTAAGAGTTTTTCAGGCTGGGCGGAGCCTGCGGCTCAAAGGAGTAGGGTGCTGGCCCCATATACCAGAGGTGGAGGGTTCAAACCCAACTGCAGCCATAAAAAAAAAAAAAAAAAAAGTTTTTCAGGCTTCCTTCTCTTACTACCTTATTTTGTCTTGGGTTTAAAGGTTTTTCTCCTAAATATAAATAATGGTGCTACTGTTGACAAGATGACTAAATTTCACTCATTGAGCAGATAGTTATTTTGTTCTTACACTCCACAGAACCGTGTGTTTACTGCACAGAGTTTATAGGAATTACTCATACACACATCTCCTACCTTAGAGGACTAGATGGTCCAGTAGCATGATAAGGTTAGTGTGAAAATGAGAATGAATGTATCAGCTCCTGGCTTGCAGTAAATGACTGTGGCAGAAATGATAGTCTCAGGATTCACTGAAATCTCCTTCTAAACTCTCTTCTGTATTGCAGAGCCTAGATAGCTAAAAACTACAGTACCAGACTCCTCTATGTAGAGGTTCTATATCTGAATTTGGTCTACCAATAGATGCACTCCTGGGAGATTTGAAAGGCGAAGTATGCTGGCAAGTGAATGTCAGGGGGCTTAGCCTCCCTGGTGGGCCAGTATTGGGGAACTATTCTGGAAATTGTTCCTCGAGGCTCAACTCACAGGCTATTTCTCTAACCTCCTAACAATAAGAAACATCCAATTCCTTATGTTAAAGACACTTATGCTTGTAATAGCAAAGAAATTTCAGTTTCCTCAAACTGAGCCCCAACCAGTAGGGTTCCAGTATTGGCAAAGAGAAGAGACAAAGGAAGGCAGGCAAACAGGCAAGATCACAATTATCAGGGAAGATCAAGAAAGGCTCTAAACAGAAGATGGTACTTGAAATAGTCCTAGATACATAGACAGGATTGTGGCAAAAATGAGGGGACAGCATTCAAGGCTGAAGGTAAAACATGAACAAAGGTGTAGAGTCATGAAAACACACAAAACATTAAGGGTTGACTGGTCTGGTTTTTGCTAAAGTATTGAGGATGCTTATTTAGAAAAGTAAGCTTTGACCATACTGTTTAGAACAAAGAGCTTATACTTAATTTAGCAACCACTAAGGCAGTGGTTCTTAACCTTCCTAATGCCGCGACCCTTTAATACAGTTCCTTATGTTGTGGTGACCCCCACACATGAGGAGTGGTGTCTCGTTCCTAAGACCACTGGAAATATGTTTTCCAATGGTCTTAGGCAACCCCTGTTGCCCAAGGAAAGGGTCATTCAACCCCCAAAGGGGTTGTGATCCACAGGTTGAGAACTGCTGCACTAAAGTCTGAGTAGGGGAATGCCAACAGCAAAAATGACTCTTTAGGGAAATTAAAAGGATAGCACAGCTTTGGAGTGCAGAGGTAGAGTGTGGTACAGTTTGGAGGCAATGACAAGGGCATAGACGAAAAGCAAAGAGGGATTAAAGCTCTGTGGTGATTCATGGAACGTGGAAAGGGAGGTCAGCCTGAGCAACAGCAAGACCCAGTCTCTACTAAGAAATAGAAAAACTAGCCAGATGTGGTAGTGCAAGCCTGTAGTCCCAGCTACTTGGGAGGCTGAGACAAGAGAATCACTTGAAACCAAGAGTTTGAGGTTGCTGTGAGCTATGATGCCATGGCACCCTACCAAGGGTGACAAAGTGAGACTGTCTCTACAAAATAAAAGGCAGGGTTGGTGCTAAGGAGAGAGGTCAACCACATTATAGCTGGAAACTCACCTTGATATCTGATGACAATTTATCTAAAATATTTACTAGAAGGCAGCCAGTCGCAAAGCCTTCCTGCTTCTCTAGCTAATTAATCCTCAACCTCTTTGTAGGCCTCTCTTCTCTGATCACCCCTTACACTGCAGTATTTCTTTCTTTCTTTCTTTTTTTTTTTTTTATTCAGACAGAGTCTCACTTTTCAGCCATGGTAGAGTGCCATGGCATAGCTCACAGCAACCTCCAACTCTTGGGCTCAAGCAATTCTCTTGTCTCAGCCTCTGTAGTAGCAGGGACTACAGGTACCTGCCACAACACCTGGCTATTTTTTGTTGTTGTTGTTCAGCAGGTCTAGGCCAGGTTCGAACCCACCAGCCCTGCAGCATGTGGCCGGTGCCCTAACCACTGAGCTATGGACGCCCAGCCATACACTGCAGTATTTCTTAGGGTTCTGGCCCTGCTCCTCTACTCACACACCTTCCTTCCCTAGGGAACTTACACTGCCAGCATATGTTCTGAGTTCCACCTCTGCACCTCCAGCCCAGATCCAGCTCCAGGACTCACTTGACCTATTATCTCCACTGCTTACTGAAATCTCTACATGGCTGTCTCCAGGCACTTCACATTCAATGTGAAACTGATTATATTCTTTTCCAAACTTTCTCCTCCCTCCAGTCTTCTCAATGAATGGCATCACAATCCACTCAACTGCCCAAGCCATACCTGAGGATCAAGGGATCACCCATCAATCATCCCTTTCCATTACCACCATTCCCAAATCCAAGCAATACCAATTTGTGAATCTACTTCACAAATATTGTCTCCTGAAGTGATTTGCTTCTCTCCACCTCCCCCACCCTGGCTCAGACCACAGTTTGCAGAGTCATCCTCCTCCAAATTACTGTCCTCCCTGAAGCTGATGAGATCTTTATACCATGTTAATTTGAATATGTCACACCCTTGCTTATAATCCTTCTCACTTGAGTCCCCAACTGTCCTTAATAAAGTCTAAGCATCTTAATTATATTAGTTAGCTTTGGCTGAATTACGTGTCATCTCAAAAATTAGTGTCTTAAAATATTCTTACATTTTCTTTCTTTCTTACATTCTATGGATTGGCCAAGGAGTTCTTCTGGTTGAGGCCAGCTCAGCTGGAGACTTGGCTGAGACTGAGGCAGTTGAAGGTGGCCGCATGCTCATGTCTAAAGGCTGGCTCAGAGTTAGCTGGGGTGATGGTGAAGACTGAGCCATGTGTCTCTCACCATCCAACAGAGCTACCTGGCTCATTCCTATGATGAAGGTCACGGTGTTCCCATGGCAGCAGAAAGTAAGCCTCAGCAGGCAAGCGCCTCTTAGGCCTCTACATAATATGTCATCCATTGACCAAAGAAGTTACATGGCCAAGCTCAGATGCAAAGGGTAGAAAAAAAAAAGTTGACCTTTTGATGGAAGGAGCTTCAAAGTCACACCCTAAAGGAACATGACATATACCTACCACATTAATGCACTTCACAAACTTAGGATCTGGATCCTGATTTCCTCATCATTGAAACCTGGCCCTTCCCTTGGGACTCTCCTGGTAGGTCTGTTCCAAATATAGGCCTTTTAGGCCTTTGCGTCTATTGTTTCTCTACCTTGAAGGTTCTTGCTTGACTATCATTCATCCTTAAGGTGGCTTCTTAAATAGCACCTTCTCTGGGAGGTCTTCTTTGATCCCTGAAGACTGGAATAGGTGCCCTGCTGCTATGCCTCCAGCCACTATGCCTATATCATCACAGCCTTTAACACACACATAGCCCATACCCTCAGATTCCTCTGTACCTTCCATTAGATGGTAAGTTCCCCAAGAGTAAGGACTCTTCCTTTTTCATCATTAAAGCCCCATGGATGAGAAGGGATAGATTTCTGACTGATGAACTTACCAGACACAAAGTATTGTGGCAAAAGAAAGTAAAGGCCAAGCATGGTGGTTCATGCCTGTAATCCTAGAACTCTAGGAGGCCAAGGCAGGTGGATTGTCTGAGCTCAGGAGTTCAAGACCAGCCTGAGTAAGAGAGAAAACACTATCTCTAAAAATAGAAAAACTACCCAGATGTTGTGGTGGGCACCTATAATCACAGCTACCCATGAGGCTGAGGCAAGAGAATCACTTGAACCCAAGAGTTTGAGGTTGCTGTGAAGTTGCTTATGATTACCACGGAACTCTGCCAGGGTAACAGAGTAAGACTCCATCTCAAAAAAAGAAAGAAAAAAAGAAATTAAAGGAAGAAAAGAATTAGGAATACAGACAAAATGTGATTTGTGGGTACAGAGTCTTCAAAGATTAACATTATTGTGTTGCCCAGGATTTAACAGAAAAATAAATGAGGTTGCAAAAAGACTTGAGGTCCTTTCAGCTTTCATCATATCAGGGTTCTCAGTTGAACCTGAGACTCGTTCAACAGGTCGGGTAAATGTCCCTGGGTAAAGCAAAAGGATTAAAAGTTAGATGAGGGTTACTTCCACAAGAGAAATTGTTTAAATGAAGTAAAATGACACAAATAAGGGCAATATTTTTGACCAAGGTGCAACAAAATTCATTTCAGAAGTCAAAAAAGATGGTGAACCAAACTTTTGGTTCCTCATTAGGAAGTGCATTAACATGGTAGGTATATGTGTTCCTTTACAGTGTAACTCTAAAGCTCCTTCCATCAAAAGGTCAACTCTTAAGGCTGGGTACAATGGCTCACACCTGTAATCCTAGCACTCTGGGAGGTCAAACAGGGTGGATTACTTAAGCTTAGGAGTTCAAGATCAGCCTGAGCTAGAGTGAGATCCCACCTCTAAAAAAATAGGCATTGTGGTGGGCTGCTATAGTCCCAGGTGCTTAGGAGGCTGAGGCAAGATGATCACTTGAGCTCAAGAGTTTGAGGCTGCTGTGCGCTATCCTGCCATGGCACTTTACCAAAAACAACAAAATGTGACTCTGTCTTGAAAAAAAAAAAAAAAACAACTCTTTATCTATTTTTTTTCTTCTCTTTGCATCTGAGCTTAGCTATGTAACTTCTCTGGCCCATGGATGACATAATTATGTAGAAGCTTGAAAGACGCTTGCCTATTTACTGCCTCCCTATAAACTAAAGCATGAATCTATACGATCGGAGAGAACAGTAAAGAAGACAACAGGAAAAAAAAATTAGAAGCCAAGAATCAGATAATGGGAGGTAAAGGACTTAGTGGAACCAAGAATATGTAATCCTAATCAGTCAGTATAGAGAGGCAAAAATTCCCAAGAGTTAAATGGTGGCTCCAGATATCTCTAGATATAAGGGTAAAGTGGAACTAAAATAAGGAACCGCTAGTCTCCAGATCTCATACTCTAAAATGAAATGACTGCCCCTCTACCATTTTGGCAAAAGACTAGAGAATTGTTCTTAGGAGAAAGTAAAAAAGAAGACCTCTGGCTGGATAATGCCAGAAACAGCTAAGGTAATACTATGATGAGTGATGAGAGGGATTAAGTGAACTACTACAAGCTGGGATGCTAAAACCTCACCCACCCTCCTTCCTATCCTCCCACTTCGCTCCCAGAAGGCTGGCAGAAGGCTTCACCTTTCAGGTGAATATCACCAGTTTTTCCACTAAGCTGGGATATGTTCCAGGATCCAATTCAGTATTCTACAGTGCAATTGGGGTGTCCAACCTGCAGCCCAAGAGCCATGTGTCGATCATGTGAGGACTGTTTTGAGTATTTGTGGCGCAGGATATCGTGAAAATTAGGCACAGACTCTTTTTTGGCTCAGTAGCTTTCATTAGTGTGTGTGTATTTAACGTGTGGCCCAAGACAACTTTTTTTTCAATGTATAGCAGAGAAAAAAAAAAAAGGCTAGACACCCGGTGTAAAGTCTTCTTACTCTTTTATAATCTTGTGACAGTTTCTCAGTCTTCCTTTATCTTTCATGAGCCCACTCAGCTTTTTAAATTTCCTGCCTTTTTTCTTTTCTTTTTTTAAGAGATATAGTCTCAAGGTCTTCTCTGTTGACCAGTCTGGTCTCAAACTCCTGGCATCTTGCAATCCTCTTGCTCAGCCTCTAAAGTCACTGGGATTACAGGTACATGCCATTGTGTTTGGCTCCATCCTTCTTCCATTTTTATATAGCAGCAGACAATTGTGGATTTCTAGATATTAAAAAACCGTCTATTAGGCTCGGCGCCTGTGGCTCAATCGGCTAAGGCGCCAGCCACGTACACCCAAGGTGGCAGGTTCGAATCCCCAGCCTGGGCCCGCTAAACAACAATGATGGCTGCAACCAAAAAAAAAAAAAAAATGGCTGGGCATTGTGGCGGGCGCCTGTGGTCCCAGCTACTTGGGAGGCTGAGGCAGGAGACTCGCTTGAGCCCAGGAATTGGAGGTTGCTATGAACTGTGATGCCACGGCACTCTACCCAGGGGGATAGCTTGAGGCTCCATCTCAAAAAAAAAACCGTCTATTATAAAAAAATAAATACCAAACCAAAAAAAAAGAAAGAAAAAATTTGGAGACTAAACAGAGAATAAAATTTCTAGAAAACTATTTATTAATATACTCAAGAAAAATACTCCAACCACAAAATAAGAACAGAATGCCATTTTACAAAAACTTTCAGGGAACAAGATAGATTCCTGGAGATTAAAAATAAGGCAACAGAGGCTCAGCGCCTGTGGCTCAAGTGGCTAAGGCGCCAGCCACGTACACCTAAGGTGGCGGGTTGGAATCCAGCCAGGGCTCACCAAACAACAATGACGGCTGCAACCAAAAAATAGCCAGGCTTTGTGGCGGGCGCCTGTGGTCTCAGCTACTTGGGAGGCGGAGGCAGGAGACTCGCTTGAGCCCAGGAGTTGGAGGTTGTTGTGAGCTGTGATGCCACAGCACTCTACCCAGGGGGACAGCTTGAGGCTCTGTCTCAAAAAAAAAAAAAAGAAAGGCAACAGAAATGAAAACCTCAATTGAAGGAGTAGAGAATAAACTTGAGAAACTCTGCTAGAAAGAACAAAAAGACAAAGTCCAGAGGGGATCTGGCCGTTAAATTTGATACACACTGAACGTTAGAACATATGATTTGAAAATGTGATAACATGTTAGGAAGGAGAAACAGACCAAATATATTTTGGGCCCCTCCTTGTGGTAGGGAGGGTCAAGAAATTCCTCTTTTAAAGTTACAATGAAGCTAAGACCTCAAGAACAGGCAGGAACAGGCCAGATGAAGAGCTGGGGGAACATACCCAAAGATCCCATATATGAGGGAACCACTGAGTCTGGCCCCAAGGTACTTTCTAAAGTGTCACTAGTCTGCAGTGTGGAGAATGAACAGGAAGTAGTTTAATGGGTAGCAGCAAGCAAAACACTATCCAACTTCTTGGTTGGGACAGGCCTCACTTAAAACCCAATCAACACGCCACCTGAGGCTATGATTCTGACCAAATGACTACACATTTGGGACATCCTGAAATAATCCCAATGTAATGTGATGTTAAGTGTACATGTATATCTGTTTGTGGCCTACCTTTTTTATAATAATAAATATTTTTATTATAAATACATTTACAAAGGGGAAAAATGCTCTGGCAGACCACGTCTCCCAGTGATGGGGGTCTCTTTCTGCCCCACAGGGCTGTTTGGCTCTGTCTGTCCTCTCGCATGTGGCCTCTTTCACACGCAAGTCTGCCTCTTTTGTTCCTCATCTCAGTGCCTGGCATTACCATGGCAAGCTCTTTCACCTCCTCATCTACTTCTTCCCTGCCAGGAGACCTGTCACTTCTCCTCTTATGTTCCCCAGCTCCTGTCCCGGTCCGAGTTTGGGGAAGAACTGTTGGTCAGGAAATCTGCCAGGGATGGCTGAGGGGACAATTGGGGCAGGTGCATAGATGCTGGGCATGAGGACACCAGGTGGCCAGCCTGGGTTTCCCAGGCCTCTGTGGCAGGAGGGGGTGGCCTTGAAGTAAAGGATGGGGCCAATGAAGCAGGGGACAGAGGCCGAGTCCTGCTGCTCGACAGCCGGAGTGCACACAAGCCATTCTGAAATGCTCTGTGGCCTGGATGGGCTCTCCGAGTTGCCAGTTGGACATACTGACCTAGACAACCAATTAGGCGTTTTCAAGGTCTGCTGCACAGAACATAGTCTTTTAAACTAGGCTAAATCCCCTAATCAGAGTTGCTGACTTCCCTCCCCCTGAATTTTCCAGATTTACAGTCACTATAAGATTTGGAAGACAAGTCAGACAAGGGCACTGAAAATTTGATACACACTGAACGTTAGACTTACTGTTCTTTTATGTATTTTTGGCAACAAATCAGGTATTCAGTCAATACTGAGAGATCTAGTAGGTATGCTTGATGAGAATTTATACTGGAATCTGACATCAAGGTCAGGAATGATTAATATGCATGCAGGAAGTCATCAACATTTAAGCATAAGCAATATGAATCTCATTAAATCTTCAATAGCTTCCTATTGCCTGAAGGAACTGGTGGTATTCTAATGATTAAAGCAGTAACATTAAAGTAGAAAACAGCATTAGAAAATTAATCTGACCCTTGTAAAAGCAGCTACCACAAAGTACTAATCTACCTAAACTGACTTTGCAAGACCCTCCTCAGCAGCTGTGATGTTCCTTTAATGGGCATAGTGTCCTTCTCTGGAGTTGGAAGGCTTTGCTGAAAAGTGGCTAGTGACAGAGGGATTTGAGGGCACTCTTTCTTTTTAATCTAGGTAATTGATAACCTTCCCTACGCTCCACCCAACGGTGAGGCCATCACACTGCTATCTAGCTGTTTGTGCTGCCTCTGTTCCCTGGCCCATGCACAGCCTTCTCCCCGCTGTGCTGATCACTCCTTTTTGATTGCAGTGCCCCTGCGCTCGAAGCGCCCTGAACAGCCGCTATGCACAGAGCATAACATACACAGATGACAAAGAGGAGTTGTCTTTTGAAATATCAATTCTTGGAGAGGCTGGTGTTGAGCAGCGTCAGACAGTCTGTGGAGAATACAACCAGGGTATTCTTTTCACTCCTGATCTATTTCTATTTGATCTTATAGGAAAATCACAATCTTTTGTTTGTTTATTTTAAGACAGAGTCTCACTCTGTTGCCCAGGCTAGAGAACTGTGGCATCACAGTTCACAGCAATCTCAAACTCTTGGGCTTAAACGATCCTCTTGCCTCAGTCTCCTGAGTAGCTGGGACTACAGGCACTCACCACCATGCCTGGCTAGTTTTTCTAATTTTAGGAGGGACGGGGTTTCGCTCTTCCTCAGGCTGGTCCTCAGCTTAAGGGATCCACCTGCCTTGGCCTCCCAAAGTGCTGGGTTTACACCACCACTGTACTGGCTGAAAATCATAATCTTACTGAATGGCACAGACAGGGTATAGGGGCTTCCCAGCTTCAGAATAATAAAAAAGCTGAGTTGAAGGGAAACAAGGTTGTGATATAAAAACTCTAAATGTGAGGCTCAGCACCTGTAGCTCAGTAGTTAGGGCACCAGCCACATACACCAGGGCTGGCAGGTTCGAACCCAACCTGGGCCTGCTAAATAACAACCACAACAAAAAAATAGCCGGGTGTTGTGACGCTATGGCACTGTACCCAGGGCAACATAGTGTGTCTCTGTCTCAAAAAAAAAAAAAAAAAAACCTCCAAATGTGAGTGATAAAAGGGATCTCAAAAGTAAATTTTCCTAAGGTAAATTTCAGTAAACTTTCTCTTGTCAACATGGTGGAAATTTTTTAAACTTTTGGCCAAATTACTAGCAGCCTTCCTTAAGAAGAAAAAAATCACTTAAATCACTTTAGAAATGCCTACTCTTTTTGAGGGGGCTTTTTTTTTTTTTTTTGAGACAGAGCCTCAAGCTATCCCCTGGGTAGTACAGTGCCATGGCATCACAGCTCACAGCAACCTCCAACTCCTGGGCTCAAGCAAGTCTCCTGCCTCCACCTCCCAAGTAGCTGGGACCACAGGTGCCTACCACAACGCCCGGCTATTTTTTTGGTTGCAGCCGTCATTGTTGTTTGGCGGGCCCGGGCTGGATTCGATCCGGCCTCCTTAGGTGTATGTGGCTGGCGCCTTAGCCACTTGAGCCACAGGCACCGAGCTGCTACGGTCTCACTCTTACTCAGTCTGGTCTTACTCCTGAGTTCCAGCAATTCTCCACCTGAGCCTCCCAGAGTGCTAGGATTACAGGTGTGAGCCACAAAGACCAACCAAAACAACACCTACTCATTACACCTAAGTGGTGGGATTGTGGGTGATATTTACTCTCATTTCTCTGTCTCAGTACTGCTACTATGAGTAGTCATTGTCGCTCTATGTGTCACGTACCATGTTCAGTGACACTGTGGTGTTCATCCTCCAACGCAGCTCCCACGCCCAGCTATGGTTCCTGATATTCACACCCTCCTCCAGGCCCTGCCCCACTGTACTGGTTTATGTGGTCAACAGCATATGGCAGGGGAGTCACTTCTGAGGTTTGGTTATAAAAGACTATGGCTTCTGTCATGGGCACTCTGGTTCCCCGTCTCAGGTCACTGGTGCTATGCTGTGAGCAGGCCTACGGGGAGGTACTGGTGGTGAGAAAGTGAGGTTTCCAGCCAGCAGCCATACGAGTGAGCTTGGTCAAGTTGTGAGGTGACTACAGCTCCAGCCAGCAGCACGACAGCAACCTCACGAATGATCCCGAGCCAGAGGCACCCAGCTAAGCCCACCCTTGGATTCCCAGCCCTCAGAGACTGTGATGTGTTTGTTATTTGGGGGTAATTTGTTACATAGCAATAGGTACCTGACATAGAGTGCAGGCATTATGTCTTCTAATCCTCATAATAGCCCAGTAAAGTAGGTACTCTCATCCTCATTTTTAGAAATGAAGAAGGAATCACTTCTCGGCCTTTGGGCTAAGATCAAGTGTAGAAATGAAGAAACAGAAGCTTACAGAGGTTAACTAATGAGTCCAAAATTCTACAACTAGTAAACTGCAGTGTTAGGATTCAAACCTAAGCAGCCTGACTTAAGGACCCACATTTTTAGCATAGCCTTCTTTGCATTACTTTTTTTTTTTTTTTTTGAGACAGAGCCTCAAGCTCTCCCCCTGGGTAGAGTGCCATGGCATCACAGCTCATAGCAACCTCCAACTCCTGGGCTCAAGCGGGTCTCCTGCCTCCGCCTCCCAAGTAGCTGGGACCACAGGCGCCCGCCACAACGCCCGGCCATTTTTTAGTTGCAGCCATCATTGTTGTTTGGCGGGCCGGGCTGGGGATTCAAACCCGCCACCTTAGGTGTACGTGGCTGGCGCCTTAGCCGATTGAGCCACAGGCGCCGAGCCTGCATTACTTTTACAATCAGAAAATGTATTTCTTAAGTAATTTCATCCCTAGAAAAAGAAATTCCTATTCTTCCTTCATTCTTATGTAAGAGATAGAGGCCTCTCTCCACCTCCAAGGGAAACTTTGCCCTCCTCCTTTTCCTTCCATTCATTCCCATCTCTTGAGGTCTGCTGTCTCTCTGGGAAGCCCCCTAATCTCCAGGATTGCCAGAGGCCCTTTTTCCTTACCAGTTTGTTTTCTTCTCTCTGCTTCAAAACATACCCAGGGCCTCTAATGTTCATTCTCAGAGCTAATTCATTCTCTCTCCACCACATTCATAAAACAGCCTTAGAGTGTCAAGATTCTTATATACTGCTCCCTCCAGGAGGGGCTCTATGTCCCATGTCCCCTCCCTAGTATCTGGATGGCCTTGTGATTGCTTCAACCAATAGAGGACAGAGACAGGGTCATAGGAGACACATCTACTAAAAGGAAAAAGACAGGGCTGAATGCAGTGGCTCACACCTGTAATCCCAGAACTCCGGGAGGCTGAGGCAGGAGGACTACTTGAGCTCAGGAGTTTGAAACCAGCCTGAGCAAGAGCAAGACCCCCATCTCTACCAAAAAAATAGAAAACTAGGCAAGAGGATCACTTGAGCCTAAGAACTTGAGGTTGCTGTGACTATGATGATGACATGGCACTCTAGTCAGGGCACCAGAGTGACACTCCGTCTCAAAAATAAATAAATAGGCTTGGCGCCCATAGCATAGCCTTACGGGGCCAGCCACATGCATAGAGGTTGGCAGGCCCAGGCCAGCTAAACAACAATGACAACTGCAATAAGAAAATAACCAGGCGTTGTGGTGGGTACTTGTAGTCCCAGCTACTTGGGAGGATGAGGCAAGAGAATCACTTAAGCCCAAGAGTTTGAGGTTGCCATGAGTTGTGATGCCATGGCACTCTACTGACATAGTGAGACTCTGTCTCAAAATAAATAAATAAATAAATATATATATATGGAAAAAGACATTTCATGTGCTTGGTGCTTTCACAGCTTGGTACTTAATGATATTTTAAAAAATAGACTTAATTGTGGCTTGGTGCTGTAGCTAAGTGGTTAGAGCAATGGCCACATACACCTGGGCTGGCAGGTTCGAACTCAGCCTGGGCCTGCTAAACAATGACAACTACAACAGAAAAATAGCTGGGCATTGTGGCAAGCACCTGTAGTCCCAGCTACTTGGGAGGCAGAGGCAAGAGAATCGCTTAAGCCCAAGAGTTCAAGTTTGCTGTAAGCTATGATGCCAGGGCAATCTACCGAGGACAACACAGTGAGACTCTGTCTCAAAAAGAATAAAAAAATAAATTGGGCAGTGCCTATAGCTCAGTGAGTAGGGCGCCAGCCCCATATACCAAGAGTGGCAGGTTCAAATCCAGCCCCAGCCAAACTGCAACAACAACAAAAAAAATAGCCAGGCATTATGGCGGGTGCCTGTGATCCCAGCTACTTGGGAGGCTGAGGTAAGAGAATCACCTAAACCCAAGAGCTGGAGGTTGCTATGAACTATGATGCCATTGCACTCTATTGAGGGCAACAAAGTAAGACTCTGTCTCTAAAAAAATAAAAATAAAATAGACTTAATTTTTTTTTGAACAGTTTAGGTTCATTACAAAGTAGAGTTCCTTTCTAAATTAGGTTCCTTTTTAAATTCAGGTAATAATAATTTGTAGGGATAGGATTCAAAATCTTTACCCAGTTGCCTTTACATTTTATATATAATCACCCTTTGGACGTTAAGATGCATAGTTATGCGGCGGCACCTAGGGCTCAAAGGAGTAGGGCGCCGGCCCCACATGCCGGAGGTGGCAGGTTCAAACCCAGTCCCGGATAAAAATTGCAAAAAAAAAAAATGCACAGTTATATTTATTCTAAGCACAGAGTCTGACATTTCACTATATCCAGAATAAGCATTTTATTTTTCTTGTTTGTTTGGCTTTTTTTTTTTTTGAGACAGTCTCACTTGTCACCCTCTGTAGAGTGCTTAAGCACCATAGCTCACAGCAAATTCAAACTCTTGGGCTCAAGTAATTTTCTTGCCTCAGCCTCTCAAGTAGCTGGGACTTCAAGCATCCACCACAATGCTTGCCTATTTTTAGAGATGGGGTCTCACTCTTGCTCAGGCTAGTCTTGCTCAGGCAATCCACTGGCCTCGGCCTCCCAGAGTGCTAGGATTATAGGCGTGAGCCACCACACCCAGTCTTGCTCAGGTAATCCACTGGCCTCAGCCTCTCAGAGTGCTAGGATTATAGGTATGAGCCACCACACCTGGCCCCTGAGCATCTTGTTATACTGTTAAAGCCTAATACCCTGAGCCTCAACTTGCAACAATCTCTGGAGGATATTCAATTTTCTCTTACCTTACAATCTTCCACTCTAAAATTAAGCTACAGTAAGAATTTTCAAATCCCATTTTTTATTAAAATGCTACTTCTACCAACAGCTTTTGCTATTCTATCTTGAATCTTATGATTCTGCCTCAGGATTTCAACATTCTGTGATCCTTTCATATACTTCCAGAAATTAAAGTAATAGATAGGAATTAAAAATTAATCCATACAGGCTAGGTGGAGTAGAAGTAGATATAAACTTAAAAATTAATCCATATAGGCTAGGATCTACAGCACTCTACCCCAGGGTAATAGAGTGAGACTTTGTCTCTAAAAAAGAAAATTTTATCCATATAATTAATTCTAAATAAGAACTCTTTGATTACTTTTGGAAGATAAACTTGTTACAAAGACTCCCCTTTATTCACAGTCTTGATTTAGAAGATTCTAGTTACCCCGGGTCAACCAAAGTCTAAAAATATTAAATGGAAAATTCCATGAATAAACAAGTCATGAGTTTTAAACCACATGCCACTATGAGTAGCATGATAGTCTTTGACTGACCCTCTCCCTCCTGCCCAAGATGAGAATCCTCCTTTTATCCATTAGATCCACACCCTATATGCTACCCACCCATTAGTCATCTACATTACCTGCTCCTGACATCCAACCATCCAACCAGCACTCAAAGTAGATGAACCTCCTTCTAATATATCAGTAAGAGCCTAATGCTAAGTCGCAATGCCTACATCATTCAGCTCCTTTCATCTCATACATAGACATTTTATCATCTCTTTTTTTTTGACATTTTATCATCTCTTATCACAAGAAGAAGGGTAAGTAAAATAAAACATTTTAAGAGATAGATGACATATAAATTTTATTATAGTATATTGTTATAATTGTTCTACTTTATTACTAGTTCTTGTTAATTTCTTACTGTGCCTAATTTACAAATTAAATGTTATCATAGATATGTATGTACAGGAAAAAAAAACAGTACAAAACATACAGGGTTTGGTAATACTTGAAGTTTCAGGCATCCACTGAGTGTCTTAGAACAAATCGCCCACAGATAAAGGGGATTTCTTTTTTTTTTTTGAGACAGAGTCTCTCTATGTCACCCTCGGTAGAGTGCCAGGGTGTCACAGTTCACAGCAACCTCAAACTCTTGGGCTTAAAACAAACTCTTGCCTCAGCCTCCCAAGTAGCTGGGACTACAGGCACCTGCCACAATACTTGGCTATTTCTTTTTTTTTGGTGTAGTTGTCATTATTATTTGGTAGGTCCAGGCTGGTTTGAACCTGTCAGCCTCATTATATGTAGCCAGTGCCCTAGCCGCTGAGCTACAGGTACCACACGGATAAAGGGGATTTTTAAAATGGGTAAATGAAAAGACCAAATCAAGCATTTAACTTTGTTTGCCAAGACAAGGCCTATCAGGGTAACCAAATACTTGACAAGAAAGATTCTCTTGGTAGACATTTTCTAGCTGAAAAATAAAGAAGGAATAATTGAATTAAGATATTATAATTTTGTAAATACCTAATTAATTACTGGAGTCAGGTAATGATCACACATGGCCTCTAACATCATAAAAAGCAACCCCACCTATTAAGTACTTTTACCAAAAAAGAAGTCTATAGTAATAAAGGGATTTGTTCTGTAAAGTTTGGATTTGCTCCAGGTGCCACACTTGGGGATCTAAAGGACCACATGTGGCCTTGAGGCTGCAGGTTCCCTACTCCTGGATCAAGTCAGGCCTTGGATCTCAGGGCAAGTTTACAGAGGAACATCTTCAGTGACGCTGGTGGAATATAATACAATCAACAAAGTCTAGAAAATGAAATAGTCCAGTTGTGGTGGCTCATGCCTATAATTCTAACACTCAATAATTCCTAAGCTCAAGCAGACAGTTTAAGACCAGCCTGAGCAAGAGCAAGACCCTGTCTCTACTAAAAATAGAAAAATTAGTTGAGCATTATGATGGGTGCCTGTAGTCTCAGCTACTCATGAGGCTGAGGCAGGACTGCTTGAGCCCAGAAGTTTGAGGTTGCTGTGAACTAGGCTGAAGCCATAATACTCTAGCTTGAGCAACAGAGTCCATCTCTGTCCCCCCCTGCCACAGAGCCTGGCTAATTTTTCTATTTTTTTTTTTTTAGTAGAGATAGGGTCTTACCCTTGCTCAGGCTGGTCTTGAACTCCTAAGCTCAAGCTATCCACACACCTCAGCCTGGTGTGTGGATAGCTTGAGCTTAGGAATTAAGCTCAAGCTTAATTCCCAAAGTGCTAGGATTACAGGCATGGTCCACTGCACCCAGCCTAACCTAAGAAAAATTTTTTTTAATTGGCATCCTCTTCTATCCATGATGGTATAACTGGTATTAGAATTTGCTTGTACCTTAATCAACTAGACAAAACATGAAGCAACTGCTTTTTGGCATTGGATATTAGGCAATGCAGGACAGTGAAACATAAAAGAAAATAACACACAACATGAGCCTACGTTTGCCCAGATTCTGCCTTGGGAAACCTTCCCAACTGTGGGATTGGGGTGGGGGATGAAGGGTGGCAAGCAGAGCAAAGTGCCTTACTGCTTAACTAAGGAGTCTGAGAAGAGAGGTCCACCTGCTTCGGTAGCTGGAATCTGCCGGGGAGTATACTGGAAAAAAGGCATCCAGGCTTGGCGCCTGTGGCTCAATCGGCTAAGGCGCCAGCCACATACACCTAAGGTGGCGGGTTCAAATCCCCAGCCTGGGCCCACCAAACAACAATGATGGCTGCAACCAAAAAATAGCTGGGCGTTGTGGTGGGCACCTGTGGTCCCAGCTACTTGGGAGGCGGAGGCCAGAGACTTGCTTGAGCCCAGGAGTTGGAGGTTGCTATGAGCTGTGATGCCATGGCACTCTACCCAGGGGGATAGCTTGAGGCTCCGTCTCAAAAAAAAAAAAAAAAAGGCATCCAAGGGCTGGGGTGACACTCCACATGGTCTACCAGACAGCAGTGTTACTTACTGCAGGCTGAAAGGTGAATGGAGATTCCAGTGGTGGGAGAAGTTGGAGTCCCTGCATCAGAGTAGACCAACCTCACTGAGCCCCTCTGGCCACAAATGAAACTTCAGAAAGACCATGCCTTAGGAGTAAGAACCATGCAGTAGTTCTTAATTTGGCAAATTAAGGCCAAATCTGAGTCACTGCCTGTTTTTATAAATAAACTTTATGAAAATATAGCTATCCTCATTTGTTTATGACTGCCTATGCTCCTTTTGCTCTACAATGGCAGAGCTGAGTAGTTGTAGCAGAGACTATATGGCCTGCAAGAGCCTAAGGTATTTACCATCTGGCCCTTTACAGAAAAAGCTAGCTAACCTCTACACTAGAGTAAGGGCTACCACCTAGACCTAAAGGCAAAACACAAATAGATCCATTCTAACAAAGAATAAAAACTAAGCAATACAATCTCTGTCAAGATATTATTCCTTATGTCAATCATATAATTATTACATGACACACAAAGAAGCAAAAAAAAAAAAAGCAAGTAACATACAATCAAGAAAAAGAAAAGTAGTCAATAAAACAGAAATAAACCCTGAGATGACCCATACAACACTATTAACAGACAAGGACTTTAAAACAGCTGTTTTAAGTGTATGTGTTCAAATACTTAAAGGAAAAGATGAACATAATGAGTGAACAGGTGGGAAATCTCAATACAGAAATGGAAACTACAAAGAAGAAGAATCAAATGGAAATTCTAGAACTGAAAAGTACAATATATAAAGGAATAAAAAGGCTCCCTATCTTTTAAAGACACAGGATAAAAAATCTACAGATTAAAAAAATGATGTTTGGGATGTGCTTCAAAATAATCCAGCTGTAGGGACTTGAAGTGGCTGAGGGTATAGTTGAAACAAGAGTGGCCATAAAGTCATGACTTTTTTTTTTTTTTTAGAAACAGAGTCTCACTTTGTCACCCTCGATATAGTGCTGTGGTGTCACAGCTCACAGCAACCTCCAGCTCTTGGGCTTAGGCAATTTTCTTGCCTCAGCCTACTCAGTAGCTGGGACTACAGGTGCCTACCACAACACCTGGCTGTTTTTTTTGTTGCAGTTTGGCCGGGGCCGGGTTTTAACCCACCACCCTCAGTTTATGGGGCAGGCGCCCTACTCACGGAGCCACAGGTGCCACCAAGTCATGACTATTATAACTAGATGATGGATATGTGGGAGTTGATGATTCTTTCTTTTTTTTTTTCTTTTTGTAGAGACAGAGTCTCAATTTATTGCCCTTGGTAGAGTGCTGTGGCGTCACAGCTCACAGCAAGCTCAAACTCCTGGGCTTAGGCAATTCTCTTACCTCAGCCTCTCAAGTAGCTGAGACTATAGGCACCCGCCACAACTCCAGGCTATTTTTTGTTGCAGTTTGGCAAGGGCCCGATTCGAACCTGCCACCATGGTATATGGGGCCAGTGTCCTACCCACTGAGCCACAGGTGCCACCTAGGAGTTGATAATTCTATCCCCCTGACTTTCGTATTACATTTAACATTCTCCATATTCAAAAGCTAAGAGAGAAACTCCAATCTTCACAGGACCAAACTGTTTTAACTGTAAAACAAGATGTTTTTCAAAGGAAACACTGCATATGTAACAGTACTTCTCCCATCTTTGCCAAGTTCCCTAAGGTATGTGGTGTGCACTCTGCATTTTCACAGACTTCCAATGCTTAGGGAAAGTGGGCATTTCATAAACACTATGAATATTTAGGTGTATGCCAATCTCTTTGTGTACTTACGTCATAAACTTTGACCCACAAATGGAGATAATAGTATTTGATTTTACAAAATGGAATCGTATTACCTTGTTCTATAACTTTCTTTTCCCAAATAATATAATATTTTGTGTACATGGACATCATTCCATGTCCATGTTGTTTTAATAACTACAAAGCATTCATCATTAAGAGCCTCCACCGCTTGTACTATGCATTGAAATTACATAATGTCAATGAAAGATAGAAGTTATTTGTGTTATAGAAAGCAGGGGAAAAAACATATGTATGTGTGGCTTTAGGAGCACTTATGACTTTAGGGCCATGATTTGACTGTAAGTATTTCTTAATCTATGCAGTAACATGCCAGATTATAAGAGTTGGAATATAATTGTTAAAAAATATTGTATAGCAAAACTCCCCCTCCATTCTTCAGCTGTAAACAGGAATATATGTAGTTTAAGGAACAAGAAGTTCTTTATCAACATTAGCATTTTCTAAATAAGCTATAAACTGTATGCCAAAAGTTTAATTCTAGTTGCTTTGGCCAAACTGAGTATACATTTTCCTACAGAAGCTATACAAGACAGAAAGGATCTCAGGTCAGTGGACAAAAGTTTAAAATACTTAAGTCATGATGCACAATAGCCCGTCCACTACTAAATTTTTAAAAAGCCGCTAAGGCAAGAGAATTCTCATTGGAGGAATCTATAGCCTTTGGACAATAAGTGAACAAAAGTACTTTTAAATATCCTTTATATTTGTTAAAATAAAAGTAAATAAAATATTAGTAGCCTTATATGTATCTTAATTATAGTACTGAGTATATTCAGTGCTATATATATATATACTTTTTTTTTTTTTTTAGACAGAGCCTCAAGCTGTCCCCCTGGGTAGAGTGCCATGGCATCACAGTTCATAGCAACCTCCAACTCCTAGGCTCAAGTGAGTCTCCTGCCTCTGCCTCCCAAGTAGCTGGGACTACAGGCACCTGCCACAACGTCCGGCTATTTTTTGGTTGCCACCATCATTGTTGTTTGGCAGGCCCTGGCTGGATTCGAACTCGCCACCTTAGGTGTATGTGGCTGGCACCTTAGCCACTTGAGACACACAGGCACTGAGCCCAGTACTATATTTTTTATATTCACATTTATCATTCTTTGATCATGGAAATCTTAAAGATGTTCAAGATTTGTAATTTGTCCTACATCACAAATTACATAGATATTTTGCTTTGTTGCAGGCAAAATGCATAGTAAAAGATATTTCCTTCTTGGTCTGATTCCATTCAAATATTCAATGCTTTTTATTTTTATTTTTTTTTCAATTTTCTATACTTAGAAAAAAAAATTACTTTTGCCTGGGTACAGTGGCTCATGCCTGTAATCCTAGCACTCTGGGGGGCTGAGGCATGTGGACAGCTTGAGCTCAGGAGTTGAAGACCAGCCTGAGCAAGGTTGAAACCCTATCTCTCCTTAAAAAAAAAAAAAAAAAGAAAGAAAGAAAAATTAGCCAGGCTCTGTGGTGGGCACCTGCAGTCTTAGCTACTCAGGAGGCAAGATAATCACTTGATCCCAAGAGTTTCAGGTTGCCGTGAGCTATAACACCAGCATGGCACTCTACCCTAGGGTGACTGAGTAAATTCTGTCTAAAAAAAATAAATAAATAAAAAGTTACAGTCTTGTTCATATATCTTTGCACATTCATCCTATTGTTCTCTTAGGACAAATTCTTAGAAGCAGAATTGTTACATAGAAATTATAATACTTTACACCTTCTTATGTATTGCCATAGAGCCTTCCCTGTGGAAAGGCCAAACTATTTCACACACCAACTAACTGGGCCTTTCTGCTTAAACTGTCCACTGGATTTGCCATAGTCCACTACCTCTCCCCTCACTGGCTTGATGCTCCTTCCACATGTATGGAAGTATAGCAGGATAGAGCTCAGGTTCAGGGGTTTACTTCCATCACCTTTCTTTATCTCATTTCACCCATGGCAACACTGCTCAAACCTCAAGCACTTTCCCTTTAGATTCTTCCCTTCCTCATGCCAACCTCTCTTTTCTAATTATCTCCAGTAAGTACGACTCGTGCAATTCAAATTACCTGGAATGAAAATGAACTTTTCCCAGTTGCCAAAATGTGGCAATGTGGGCAAAAATAAAATTGCCTTAAATAATTCTGGGAGGGAGGTGGAATGAGAGACAGCAAGCATATATATACACACAGCAGCACACAAGCAAGCAAGCAAACAGGAATAAAGTCGCTATCTTAGGCTACCAAATATAGACAAATGACATTTAGGGATAAATCACTCTTTAGACCTACCATAACTTTTATTCACAAATATCACCGTAGGAGGTTGCAATCTGAAGGCCTTTTAGTTATGAAACTGAGTACTTTTAGGTGCAGACACTGTTCTATAAGCTTTGGGGAGGCTAAGATGAAGAAGGTGAGATCCTGACTTGTAAGAAGCCTCGCATCCCAGCAGGGGAGTTATCCGGAGAAATCTGATAGAAGAGCCTAGTGAAAGTCTCACAAAATCAAACAGGAGGCAATCCAGGGAGACTAGCTTATACAGGAAACAAGAACACGAAGGAAAAATATGTCTCCTTACATTCCTTCTCCATTCCTTCCCATACTCACTAGAATCTTTGTTTGTGGAATAGGAATTCCAGTAAAGTCAGGGAGAGAAACTAAGCTAGAAGAGAGTTCCTGGGGCTCCACGGTAGAGATTCTGCACACTGAATTTGGAATTTCCTGCCAATGCTAATACCTGGGAATACTTTAGTTCCTGAAAGGCTCTTGTTACCTTCTTTGTTGCTTCCAAGAAACTGATCTATCTTTCCCCCTTTCCAGTGTCACCATTCATAATTTCTACCAATTTTCTTTTTTTTGAGACAGTCTCACTATGTCACCCTCAGTAGAGTGCCATGGTGTCACAGCTCACAACAACCTCAAACTCTTGGGCTCAAACAATTCTTTTGCCTCAGCCTCCCAAGTAGCTGGGACTACAGGTGCCCACCATAATGCCTGGCTATTTTTTGGTTGCAGTTGTCATTGTTGTTTTTAGCAGGCCCCGGGCTGGGCTAGAACACATCAGCCTTGGTGTATTTTGCTGGCGGCCTATCCACTGAGCTACAGGCACTGCCCAATTTCTTAGACCATGATGGATAAGAAGTCTTAAAAGACTTCTTTTCAATTTTGATCATTTTGGATTTTAGCAAAAAAAATCTACCAATTTCTTAGACCATGATGGATAAGAAGTCTTAAAAGCCTCTCGATTCAGTATACTTTTAGTGATCTTAACTTTTAGCCAGCTACTGTTGTAGTAAAGGCAGAAAGATCCCTAAGGCATAGTTCCTGATCCACAAGAATTAACAACCTGTTAGGAGTCGGTAGCAGTAGTTATCATAGGAGAGAGGAACCAGGTAATTACTGTAAAAAGGGTATCCTGTGGCTGAAGCCACACTGAGTTGAGGCATCATGAACAAACCTCACACACTTGACTAGGCGCCTGTGGCTCAAGTGGCCAAGGCGCCAGCCACGTACACCTAAGGTGGTGGGTTCAAATCCAGCCTGGCCCACCAAAACAACAATGACGGCTGCAACCAAAAAATACCCAGGTGTTGTGGTGGGCACCTGTGATCCCAGCTACTTGGGAGGCAGAGGCAGCAGACTCGCTTGAGCCCAGGAGTTGGAGGTTGCTGTGAGCTGTGATGCCATGGCACTCTACCCAGTGGGACAGCTTGAGGCTCTGTCTCAAAAAAAAAAAAAAAAGAAACCTCACACCCCTCTTCAGAGGTTATAAAATGTCTTCCTATATTGCAGGAGGGAAAAATGCACATAGATGCTGATGATAAATTGGTATATAAAGACTTGTAGTGAATTGACTTTTATCAATCTAAATGGGTGAAGAGGGAACAGAGAGTGAAAAGAAGTCTTCATGAATTCACTCTTCATTTTTGATCCTGGGAGTTGGGGATCAGGTGGCAGGAAAATCTGTGTGCAGTTCAAAAGTAGCTATGGATAGTCTAGAAAGGGACCCTTTCCCCATCACTTTAAAATCTCTTCCTGATGACACATTTTCCCTTCCTCCTCTCATCAGATGGTCCATCTCTTGATTGTTGTAGCATTTTAGGGTATTGTGGGATGGATGATAGAGAACAATAACTTGGCTATAGTGTCTATAGTAATGTTTCTCACATTGTCTAAACTATTAGGTGTTAAAATCAAAAATGATCAAAAAGAAAGAAAAAAATTCTTATTTCTCTAATCTACAAAGAGATTTTACATATGTTCATGTATACAAACATACGTGTGTATATGCACATATATATGTTTTAAGGGGATTTGGAGCTCTTCCTTTACCTTGATTATCTTCTCAGATTTTCCTCACTGTTACTTGAAGTGTACAAAAATGAAGTCTAAATGCTATTATTTCTTGCAATAATAGTAAGAAACACAAAAGTAACTTAATTAGTAAACAGAGTTGGACTGGAGCCCAGACCTTAAGAGATGTAAATTGGTTCTCTTTTCACAAAGCTAAACTTTCATATTGACCTCCATTCTTCCATACAACCAGTCTGTAAATGCTTGCTACATCATTTTCTCTTACATATCTCTTATCTCAGATCTTCCTGTGGCTCCTTACTCATCTCCACTAAGGCTGAAGTACTGAAGCCTATTTGCCTACCAACCTTCCTCTCTAAAAACATCTTCCTCTTCACTTCTTATAAACACTCATAGGTGAAGCTTGTCCTGTCTCACCTAAACCTTGCACGCTGACCTCCATGGAAAGACCATGCACAAATGAGCCTCAAAAAAAAAAAAAAAAAGTCATGTCCAAATGCACATTTTACTTCTTACTATCTATATGACCTTAGTCATATTGCTTACCTGGCCTCACTTATCCCATCTGCAAAGAAGGAATAATTCCTAATTCATTGGGTTTTAAAAGGTACCTAGCATGTGTAAAGTGCTTAACACAGTATCGTGTACCTAAAAGACACATAGAAAATGGTAGCTATTACTATGAAAATGGCATTTACCTCACAGCACTCTTCCTCCATGCCTGACACATTGGACCTCAAAATAAGCTAGTTTTCCTCTTCTCCTGTCCTTGAAATAATTTCCTAGTTCTTTCCAGCAAAGATTCAGAACCTACTTCAAACCCAACCAGGATTTCCCTAATTTAGCTACAAAAGTATCTGAACACTTACTAAAATCTTAACACAAAAGATAATATCAATTGAGAATTATAGAGACGTCGTTTCTTCTCATAACTTGAAGTCACTGGAAGAGTCACATTTGGCAAGTTCCCCAAAAGACATGCCTACAGAAAAGCTCTAGAGAAGACAACTGGTGTCCAAATTCACTTCAGAATTACCATAGGTGTCCTCGCTCAGCAGCCAAAATAAAGGTTGGTTACACTAACGATATAATTTAAGTGGAGGAAGAAAACTTAAGGTAAGGCCCATAAATCTCCAGGAGTAGCGAATGGATGCCATACAGTGACGTGATTTGGACGATGAAGTGAACAAATTTGTGTGTGTTCCTGAGGCACGTGAATGTGTCACCGTGTGTGCCTGCGTGTGTAGGACGGAAACTACATTTGTGTGCGCCACGAAGCCTAGCCGTGGGTGTGCATCCCTTTAAACCCGGGTGGGAACCCTTTGCGGGACTGTTGCCCAGGTTCTTACCTCTGCGGACGAACAGGTGGAAGCCGCTGGGCGCCGCCATGTTGGCACCGGTCACGTGGCCGCGAGCACTTGCTTGCCGCCCCGCCCCCTGGAGCTGTGCAGCGGCGGCGCGGCTGAAGACCCGAGGCGCCGAAACCGCCCGAGGGAAGCGCGCGTGCGCGCCGGGGGCCGACTGCGGGAGCGCTGGCGGGGGAGCGGCTCGGCCACCCCGACGAGCTCCGGAACCCGCGGCCGGCCGAGCCTGCTCCGGCCGCGAGAGGCGGGCTCCAGCCGCGGCTCGCGCGCTGGCTCTGAGCCCCCGCGCCCAGGTGGGATGGAAGAAGTCTGTCAGGTAAGCGTGGCATCCAATATTTATAGCATCAACGTTTTGGTGCATGGAAACGTGAAGTTGGGCGGAAAAAATAAAGCACAATCTAGTATTCAACATAGCACTTTGCATCGCCTGCCACTCTGTTGCAAATTATTTCCCTGGATTAAGTTAGAAGGTAAAATTTTAATAAAAGTCACAGCTGTCCTTTTGCTGTCCCAGGATCTACATTACTCAGCAGGGACTCCAGACAAGACAGGATCTGTGTGCCGCTGCAAAATCTGTTCTAGGTACCCCAGCAAGTATGTGCAGGGGACTTCTCTTTCCCCAAGGACACCTCCCGCTTGGCAGTATTATCTGGAGTCTTAATCCTAAATTTGACATTTAAGAATAAAAGGATGACGTGTGTCAATTGCACTGCCAAAAGATGAACCCTACAGAAGGCCAATTGTGGTCAAGTGAGGGAGCCGATGTATCCCCATAGATGACGGTGCCCATTTTTTACCAAATTTGTTGTTCTCATTACCTGTGTTCTGGGGTAGATGTCATCCTATCATGGACCAGGTGTTACTCATCTTGGCGCCCTCGGTTCAGAGCACAGAACCTGATACCCATGGAATGTCTGGTGAAAAACTGAACTCTCCATGAAACCAGTCAAACGGAGGATGCCATAGTTTCACGATTTTAAATGCAGTAAAGATTGATTAGGACTCTTTGTGAACGTGCGTGATGTCTTCTAATGCGTTTTTAAGAATTTAGTTTAAGTACACAGTAAAAAATGTAGACAGTTCACAAATGGATACAGGGAAAATTGCGGGTCCCTTGCTCACCTTTCTACACAGCACAGTCCCATTCCCAGTTAACCACTGTGTGCTCCATTCCACACCTTTGCCTTTTACAGGCAAATATGTGTTAAGTATTTTAAGTGGATTCATATACTTACTGTTATGATTTGCTTTTTCCACTCATTAGAAACATCAAATGATAGAACACTTAGCTAAGCTCAATTATTACCACGTAATTTCACTTTTAAAGAGAATGAATTTTGGCATTTCATTAGAGGGCACGTGCTGTAATTCTTGGAGACCTGGTTTTGGATGGGTTGGGGTCCCTCTGAAAGATCAAGAGAAATAATGCTGTAAATACTATGTACAGGGATGAGAATGAAATGTCTCCTACACGTTACTTCCAGCCCTGCCTTTTACAAACTTACATGAATTCCAGAGAGAGACTTTTGAATGTGGTGAATCTGTTCTCTGTGTAACTGAAGCCAATAATCTGAGTGCAGCAAAAGATCCGGAGAGTGAGTTGGGCTCAGTGTCTCAGAAAGTGTGCAGAAAAGAGAAACTTAGACATTCTTAGGAAAATTCCATAAGGCATTCAGACCAATTTCAAACACATCGGAAATAGAACACGTTCATGTGATTCAGCTCAGCCAACCCTTGGAAAACAAACGCACGATTTATTCCTCTACAACCCAAAGGAAAAGGAAACACTAGGAGGACCCAGGTGGAGCTAGCATTGTGGAATCCAGTGAGGAAATCCCTAATAAGTTCAGCATGGAATGTGGATGTCTAAGATGAGTTGGGAAGTAAGCATATGTAAACTTGCCCAGGTAGTAAAAGTTCTTCTCTTTAAAAGAGAAATTATGTGGCAATAATTGAGCTCAGCTAAGTGCTCTAAGATTTGATGTTTCTGATGAGTGGAAAAAGTAAATTGTAACAGTATGTATATGAATCCACTTAAATACTTAACACATATTTGCCTATAAAAGGCACAGGTATTTGCCTTCTCGAGTCCTTCTGACATTAACTGGATTTAAAGCTGCCAGCATGTATTCTCCAAAATCATCAATTTATGAGACATATGCATACTGATCAAGAAGATAAAGGGTTAGACCATCTAAAATCCCTTGCATTTTTAACATTCTCTGATCCTGGGCATTCAGAACATTAAAATGGTTTTATTTAGATGAGTAACCACTAGTGAGTCACTTCTTCTCTACCTCATTTCTGTCAATGCTCCTACCTGTCAGATGAAGGTTAACTACCAAAGGTGCCCAAAAAGGATATGCACATTATAAGAGATTTTGTCTGTGGGGCAGCGCCTGTGGCTCAGTGAGTAGAGTGCTGGCCCCATATGCTGAGGATGGCGGGTTCGACCCGGCCCCAGCCAAACTTCAACAAAAACAAAAAACCATAGCCGATGTTGTGGCAGACGCCTGTAGTCCCAGCTACTCGGGAGGCTGAGGCAAGAGCATCACCTAAGTCCAAGAGCTGGAGGTTGCTGTGAGCTGTGATGCCACATCACTCTACTGAGGGGAACAAAGTGAGCCTCTGTCTCAAAAAAAAAAAAGAGATGTTGTCTATGTATTATATATTATATTATGTATATACTTTGAACACCTCTTGTAATTACAGAAGTCAAATGTGATTTGTATTCATGTTTTATTATTTATATATATTATTATAATTTTAATACAGGTTTTTCCTTTCTCAAAATGTGTATACTTTTTTTGCACCTTCTGTATATGGTGACACTTCACTGATTTGAATTGTCACCATTATTCAAGTTTCATGTTTGGAATTCTTGAATCAAAAATAGAATAATTTTTCAAAACCAAGGTTCAAGAAATGAAGGCTATCTTCGTAATACCTTTAGTTTCTGTGTCCAAAAGTGCATTATTGAGTGTTAAAATATTTTGTCAGTTGTGATTAATTATTGTTTTATAAGTCTTTTACTTTGGTTTTGAAAGGATCATATCTCATTAGCATCTTTTAAAATGTCTTCATGGGCTTGGCACCTGTGGCTCAAGTGGCTAAGGCACCAGCCACATACACCTAAGGTGGTGGGTTCGAATCCAGCCTGGGCCCGCCAAACAACAATGACAGCTGCAACCAAAGAGCGTTGTGGTGTGCATCTGTGGTCCCAGCTACTTGGGAGGCAGAGGCAGGAGACTCGCTTGAGCCCAGGAGTTGGAGGTTGCTGTGAGCTGTGATGCTATGGCACTCTACCCAGGGGGATAGCTTGAGGCTCTTCTGTCTCAAAAAAAAAAAAAAAGTCTTCATTTGGCTGGGCACCCATAGCTCAGTGGTTAGGGTGCCAGCCACATGCTCTGGTGCTGGTGGGTTTAAACCCAACCCAGGCCTGCTAAACAACAATGACAACTACAACAACAACAACAAAATAACCAGGTGTTGTGCAGGCACCTGTAGTTCCAGCTGCTTGGGAGGCTGAGGCAAGAGAATCACTTAAGCCCAAGAGTTTGAGGTTGCTGTGAGCTGTGACAGTACAGCACTCTACTGAGGGTGACAAAGTGAGAATCTGTCTCAAAAAAAAAAGTCTTCATTTATAAGAGAAATAAATCAGAAATAAATTCTGATATGCCTATTTTTCAAAAGTCAAATTTTCCTTCCTCTTTTTTCTACTTAATGGTATTATAGACTTTATACCATGTAAGTTTCTCTAAAGTTGCATGTAGTTTTGTGATGGAATGAAAATCATACAGGTTTCTGTAATATACATTTAAAATTTTTAATCTAATATTTGCATTTTTAAAATGTTCTAAGGGGTTATGTAACATGAAGTAAATCCTTTTAAAAATAAATTTTGTCTTATAATACATTATCCTGTCAATTTTCAAGTTTAGATTTTTATATATTATTAGGATTGCCTACAAGGCAAGATACTTTAAAACATAGATTATAAAATAGGGGCTAAGATGCTTATATATCTCTAAGAAAAAAATGTTATACATGAATACTTTGGGTGTACTCTCAACTAATGGGCACAATGTCAGGGTATACGGCACACCTCCTGGGTGCGGAACACAACTGCAACAGGGACTTTACCTGACAAATCCAAACTTTGTAACCTAATTGTTTGTACCCTTACATTAATTTGACATTAAAAAAATACTAGCAAAAAAAATGAATACTTTGTAAAATTAACTGGAATAGTGTGGTATTTCCTCTTGGGCACAAAGCAGGTTCTGTAGCCTGCTGGGGGAGGGGGACAGGGGAATCAGTGCCCTGGGATCTGCACAGCTTCAGGGATTTGTCATCTCAGGGGCCTTCGTTCTTTCCTCTTGCTTCTGGGTTTGCCATCTGAATCAGAAAAATTAGCCTTTTTACTTGATTTCAAGATCTTTTTTTTTTTTTTTTGAGACAGAGCCTCAAGTTGTCACCTTGGGTAGAGTGCTGTGGCATCACAGCTCACAGCAACCTCCAACTCCTGGGCTCAAACGAGTCTCCTGCCTCAGCCTCCCAAGTAGCTGGGACCACAGGCACCTGCCACAATGCCTGGCTGTTTTTTGGTTGCAGCCATCATTGTTGTTTGGCAGGCCCAGGTTTGATTCGAACTCGCCACCTTAGGTGTATGTGGCTGACGCCTTAGCCACTTGGGCCACAGGCGCCAAGCCTCAAGATCATTTTTTAGCATTTTACTCTGTGACTGGGAAAGAATATTTCCAATCCCACCTTCTAATTCATCTAATTGTGGTAGAAATAGTTTTATTTATTTACATATTTTAAGTCCAGTGAACATTCTTTTCAGGCACTGAGAGACCTGCATCAACATAATCTGCACATACACAGAGACCCGTCTTAGCAGCTGATTGGACCCCTCTAAAGATAGGGTCCAGCCTTGAATGATTATGTGTTCAGGCCGATACTCACTAGGGCACTCGGTTAGGCAACTTGCTGGCAGAATGTCAAACATACCAGTCATTTGAGGTGCTTATGTTACTGAGTGATGTAGAGGTAACTTTTAGAGAAAATGTGTAAATACTCCATGTTTTGTAAGGGAAAGTAATGCCATATGTGAAGCAGTTGCGAAAAATCAAGGGGATTTCTGTTTGCTGTTTGTGCCTTGTTTTCTTGATCTTAAGCAGTGCTAAGAGGAAGTCAGAACAAGAGGAAGAAGAGGACTTTAGCTGTGTGTGACCCTCCTGCCACTCCCATTTTTGATTTGTCTAATGATATTTTCTCAGTTTTATAATTCCTATGCAAATGAAACTTTACGTCCTACTTCCCTCTAATGAGATTGCTCTACGTGAGCACCTCCCACACTGAAATTCTGAAGATTTCAGAGATCCACAGCCATTTAATGAATAGTATGGTGCATCCTCCTGAGCAGTCTGTCAGGGTAAGGGTGTAGGATAGAACCAGACAGGGCTAACTTTGCTGTAGTGTAAGACCAAATCATTATCCCAAGGGAGTAGCTGATGTCAGTTCCAGTCTGGCCAGTTTCATTTCAAGCTGCTTCAACCTTTGACTTGAAACATGGTGATAACACTTCACCAAAATAGCATATCCATTGTTGGAACAATAGCCCACCTAGAATAGTGGCAGGGCTTAAGGGAGGTCTGGTATTGGGAGGAGCATGCTCGTGGTCTCAGACTGCACTCTCTGGTGCATCAGAGCTTTCTGAGGATACTGCCTGCTTCTATCAGAGGTGGCTTTAGAACTGTGCAGAATGAACCCAGGAAGACGGCTAATTTTTCTAGTTTTAGTAGGGATGGAGTCTCACCTTTGCGCAGACTGGTCTCAAACTCCTGGGATTACAGGTGTGAGCCACCAGGCCCAGACTCATCTCTTTCTTTTTTTTACTGTTTTGGCCCGGGCTGGGCTTGAACCCGCCACCCTCAGTACATGGGGCCAGCACCCTACTCCTTGAGCCACAGGCGCCACCTGACTTATCTCCTTTTTTTAAGGTGCTTAGGTAAAGCAATCTCATTAGAAGGGAGCAGGACTTAAAGTTTCATTTGCATAGGAATATATGACTGTGGGACTGGATCTGAGGGAAGTAGGATTGAAGCCAACTTTTGTGTTGTACATTTGCCCCATTGCTTCTAAATAATAGTGTGAACCAATTAGAAGCTGCCACCTATTCCCAAACTGGTAATCCCTGGGAAAGTAGTTCCTGCTTATACACTTCTGAAGAATGAAGAATTCCATTGAGAATTAAAAAGAGGGTGGTGTCTGTGGCTCAGTGAGTAGGGCGCCGGCCACATAGGGTGGCAGGTTCAAACCTGGCCCTGGCCAAACTGCAACAACAACAACAACAACAAAGTACAATAAAAATAAGAGAATTTTTAAAAAAGGCAAAAACTTTCGAAGAGAATGTAGCAATCAGTCAATCAATAAATATGTAAGGGCCTACTCGGAGCTCTATTATATTGTCTTGTTCTTAAGAAATTAATTAGAAAGCTGAGACTGACATGCTCACAAGATTGTCCATAAAGAAAGACCATGCTTTGACCCTTGTCTGTAAAAATAAATAAGAAAGAAAGAAGGAAGGGAGGGAGGGAGAGAGGAAGGAAGGCCAACTATAAACCCCATAGGAACAACACCAGGTGCAAGGGGTCAGAGATTTTAGCCATCCCTGGCTGCCAGGAACTGAGAAAAATGCTGAATTCTAATTATATAAGTTCCCAGGAAATTATACCTGTTTAATCTCCTTCACTTCCTGCAAAATGAAGGTGAGAGAAAGGGATCTAATGCTTTCTTTAGTGTCCCGAATCCATACTTGTAAAAGAAGAGAGAATACTCTCTGCTTCCTTTTTTATTTTATTTTATTTTATTGAAATAGAGTCTCTAGCCCCAGGTTAAAGTGCCATGACCTCAATCTAGCTCACAGCAACTTTAAACTCCTGGACTCAAACTGTCCTCCTGCCTCAGCCTCCCCAGTAGCCAGGACTATAGGTGTACTCCACAATGCCTGGCTGATTTTTTTACTTTTAGTAGAGATGGTGTCTCACACTTGCTCAGGCTGGTCTCAAACTCCTAAGCTCAAGCAATCCACCCACTGTGGCCTCCCAGAGTGCTAGGATTATAGGCATGAGCCACCATACCCAGCCTCATCTCCCTTTTTAAAAAAAGTCTGTTTTCATTTTTCTTCTCTATTTACACGTGTAATACATGCTCTTTGAAAAACAATTCAAAAATCCAGAAATGTATAATATAGAAAGCACAAGTACCCCAAATTCTTCTCAGGTAGTCACTGTTAACAAGTTGACATAGATTCATCTGTACTTCTTCCTGTGCATATGCCACTGGCTGGACCTTCTAAGGAAGAGTATTCATTTTTATCATGACCAATCATCACACATCTATAGAGACTGGAAGACAGCAGACGAGGCAAATGACAGGCATGTACAATATCACCTACGTCTTGACTGCCGTCCACTAGGCATTCTCCCTCCGTTTGCCTTCACTCTGCAGTTGTTTCTCATCTGTCTTAGATTTTTTTCTACTCTTCTATAAGTTTACATACTTTGCTATGGCTTTTTGTTTTCCTTTCCCTCCTGAAGTGATGTTACATTCCTGGTTCTCTTCTCTTATTTTTCTATCCTTGCTTATTCTTTTGCTAGATTTATGATTCTGTGTCTGCCATTAAATTCTTCCTGTGTTTAAGACACATTGTCCTGTAGGACTGCGTGAGGCCAATTTGGGTGGAGAGAAATTTGACCCTTACTATCAGCGTTTAAAAATTTTTTGTGGTTTTTTTATATTTCCTGCCTATATGCATGAAATAGTATTCCCTGGTCAGTTGACAGTCACACAAAACAGAGTGCAATAAGGAACTCCAAAATGGAGATTATGAAATAAAAAGGGATTTAATAATAGAAAAAGAAAACTAGCTATATGTCCCTTTCTCCCCCTCCTACTCTCCACCTCCACTCCCCAAACTGGCTGAGAAACTAAACAGTAGTGCATTTTTTAACTTCTTCTGCTGGCCTCTCTCTCAGCACGTTCTGTATTCAAGACTCAAACTGCTGAAACAAACAAGAGGGCAGATGCTGTAGCGACCTCTCTTCCCATTGAGCTGGGCTCCTCTGTGCTCACCCCATCCACTTTAGCCCGGAGAATAACCTGTCTGGAGTGCATTCTGCTCATCTGAAGCACGCACAAACATCGCTGCATTTTCTTTTGCTTGATAAAGGATAAAGGAAGAAAGGCAGCAGCTGCTCTAGGAGCGGACGGCAAACAAGCCTCACTGTGGCGGCCCCCACGGCCTTCACAAAAGGGGATTCAGAGAGCTAGTTAAACAAATGCGTATAGCCAAAGACTTCTACACAGATTCACCAGCCAGAATTATTAATTCAACATTTAAAGAACCGTCCAGGTGAACTGAGAATCTAACCAAAGCACATTTTCTAACCAGTCTTTCATAAACATGGAGGAGAGAAAATACAGTTGAAGAACTGGAAATGGCTTCAGAGATCACCTCGTCCAACTCTCAGCCTACCCCTTCTAATTTTAAGATAAAGACAGTGAGGCCCAGAAAGACGGCAGGAGAAGAAGATTCATTCCTTTTTCAGCCTGTGATTAACACTGGCAGTTTTAAAAAACACTTTGTTACATTAATACAGGACTCCTGGCAGTGTCTTATACACAATTGCTCATCAGCTATTTGTAAGTGATGACATTTTACTTTCATTGCATTATAATTCCCTACAGAGCTAATGGAAAGTCCAAAAACTTATGACATACATTTTCAGAGCTTTGGTTGGACAGTTAGTGTCTGTTGACTCATAAAACCAGGTATCAAAGATGGAGAAAATTTACTTTTGGTAACAGATTTTTTCTTTTCTTTTCTTTTCTTTTTTTGCAGTTTTTGGCCAGGGCTGGGTTTAAACCCACCACCTCCCGCATATGGGGCCAGCGCCCTACCCCTTTGAGCCACAGGCACTGCCCGGTAACGGATTTTTTTTCCAAATTAGTCCTTCACCAAATAAAGGACTTCTATATAGAAGGTGCCCCAAAAATGTATATACATTTTATGAAAGGAAAAAACTGTATTAAAATTGTAATTCTCAAGTCACGTTTGATTTCTGCAATTACAGGATATACAAAATACGATATATAAGATACACATATTGAGTTTTACAGTTAATTCAGTTTTTCTCCTTTTGTATTCTTACTTTTTTTGTTTTATTTTAATATTTATTTATTTTTTGCAGTTTTTTTTGGCTAGGGCTGGGTTTGAACTCACCACTTCCAGCATATGGAGCCAGTGTCCTACTCCTTTGAGCCACAGGTACCGCCCTATTTATTTAGCTTTTGAGACAGAGTCTCACTCTGTCGCCCTGGGATTGAGTGTCATGGTGTTATCATAGCTCATAGCAACCTCAAACTCTTGGGCTCAGCTGATGCTCATGCCTCAGCTTCTGGAGTAGCTGGGACTATAGGCACCTGCCACAATGCCCAGATTTTTTTTTTTTACTTTTAGTAGATACAGGGGTCTCACACTTGCTTGGCTGGTCTTGCACTCCTAAGATAAGCAATCCACCTGTTTTGGCTTCCCAGGGTGCTAGGCTTACAAGCATGAGCCAGGACGCTCAGCGTTTTTTTCCTTTTCCTAAAGTGTATGCACATTTTTTTGGTACCCTCTATTATGATTCATTTGAGAATCAGTTTCCAAAGAAAAGAATTGAATATTGCTTTTTTTTAAAGAAAGCTTTTCACTATTCTTTGTTAAATTCTGCTCTGTTTGTGGAATTCAGGCAGAATACAATCTCTTAAACAGGTGCCAAACTTGTCTGCTTCAGGTAAACTTTTATTTTTTTTAATATCCTTGATTTACAGTTGTATTTTTTTTATTCTACAGTTGTATTTTATTTGGCAATTTTTGTTGTTGTTGTTGCAGTTTGGCTGGGGCCGGGTTTGAACCCGCCAACCTCAGTATACAGGGCCGGTGCTCTACCCACTGCCCATTTTATTTGACAATTATATGCATGTTCAGTTGTTGAACAAAATACCTGTAGGAATGTGAAACAAATTTTTATATCAAAGTAACATGGGAATAGTTTTTTGGTGTCTTTTTTTTTTTTTTGAGACAGCCTCAAGCTGTCACCCTGGGTAGAGTGCTATGGCGTCACAGCTCAAAGCAACCTCCAACTCCTGGGTTCAAGTGATTCTCTTGCCTCAGCCTCCCAAGTAGCTGGGACCACAGGTGCCCAACACTAGACCTGGCCTTTTTTTTTTTTTTTTTTTTTTGGTTGTAGTTGCCATTGTTGTTTGGCAGGCCCAGGCTGAATTCAAACCCAGCAGTTCTGGTGTATGTGGCTGGCACCTTAGCCACTTGAGCTATAGGCACCGAGCCATGGGAATAGTATTTAAAAACCCATACAATTATAACAAGGTTTACAATGAAGGGGAACCGTTTCTTATTGTACTCTTTCCCAGTCTGACGTCATACTCAACCTGTTTGAACTGTTTTTCTTCCTAGTTACTGCTCAAAGCCATGCCAGCTATGGCTATTATATTGGACTTTGACTTGTATAGACTTTTTTCCTAAAGTTCATAATTTCCTATCCTAATTTGCACCAATTACATTCTTAGATACGTTATTCAGTTGCCATCCTGAAGTCTCTTTTCATTGAAATCAATTTACTACTTCTTGTGGTCTCCATCTTAAATGCTCTTTGATTTCACCTTCATTTTGGTCAAATAGATCTATCGAGGCTGGGCATGGTGGCTAATGCCTATAATCCTAGCACTCTGGGAGGCCAAGGGCAGTGGATTGCCTGAGCTCAGGAGTTCAAGACCACCCTGAGCAAGCTCGAGACCCTGTCTCTAAAAATAGCTGGGCATTGTGGCAATCACCTGTAGTCCCAGCTACTTGGGAGGCAGAGGCAGGAGACTCACTTGAGCCCAGGAGTTGGAGGTTGCTGTGAACTGTCACACCATGGCACTCTACCAAGGGCAAAAAAGGGACACTCTGTCTCATAAAAATAAGATCAATGAGCCAGGTGCGGTGGCTCACACCTGTAACCCCAGCACTTGGCAGGCCAAGGCAGGTGGATAGCCTGAGCTCACAGGTTGGAGACCAGCCTGAGCCAGAGCAAGACTTCCTTTCAAAAAATAGCCAGGCATTGTGGCAGATGCCTGCAGTCTCAGCTACTTGGGAGGTTGAGGCAAGAGAATGGCTTGAGCCCAAGAGTTAGAGGTTGCTGTGAGCTATGACTCTAGGGCACTCTACCAAGGGTGACAAAGAGAGACTCTGTCTCAAAAAAAAAAAAGATAGGTAAATAAAATAATAAAATAAATAAAGAAGATCTATAAGTAACTTCATCAGAAAGAGTTTGAGATCAGTTTTCTGGTTTCTTTTTTTTTTTTTTTTTTTTTTGCACTTTTTGGCCAGGGCTGGTTTGAACCTGCCACCTCCAGTATATGGGCTGGCGCCCTACTCCTTTGAGCCATAGGTGCCACCCCATTTTTCTGGTTTCTTATATTTCTAAAACTACTATTGGTTTGCTTTCATGCTTGATTAATTGTTTGGGTGTTAGGATTCTAAGTTCAAAGTAATTTTCCATCAGAATTTTAAAGATACCATTCCATTATCTTTTAGCATTCAGTGTGGCTGATAAATCTAATGCTAAATTCCTTCTCTTTACGGAGATTACTTGTGTTTTTCCCCCTGAAAGCATTTAGGATCTTTATTTTATACTCTGGGTTTGAAATTTACTAAGTTAGCCTATGAGTGTATCCTTTTAGGTAAGTGGTACGTGGTTAAGAATCCATGCAAGTCATAACGTATGGACCAAAATCTCAGCTCTGCTACTTAACTAGCTAGGTGACCTTGGTCAAGATGACCTTCTCAGGCCGCACTTGAGGATAATAGTATGTACCTCAGAGAGTTGTTATGAGAATTGAGATGCCTGATGCAAGGGCTTAGCAGACAGTGGTAAGTGCTGAGTAAATGTTTAGTGATGTTGCTCAGCCTTCAGTGAGCTCCTCTAGTCCAGAGATTCATTTCTTCACCACTGAGAAATTCGACTTTCCTTTGGTAAGTTTGCTTTTCCTTCCAAAACTAAAATTATTGGCTATTGGATTCTTCATATTGATCCTCTGTTTTATCTTTCTCATCATGTTTTCTCTTTCTCTTTTTGATGTTCTGGGAAGTTCTCTGAAGTTTGTATCTCAGTCTTTCTGCCTCTTGAATTAGAGCAATCACTTAAAATTTCTAAGAGCACTTTCCTAATCACTGATCATTCCTTTTTCAGAGTACTCCATTTTTATTTCATATATGCTCTTTTATTTCCCAAAACAAAGATTGAAACAGCCATATAGTAATACCGGTATATGCTTCTACCTATATTCAATAATTAAAAATTTTTTATCTTATTTGCTTTATTTCTGTTCCTATACGTATATATTTCTATGTGTGTATGTGTATATGTATATACATACAGTCCCTACTACACAAACATACATTTTTCTGTACCATTTGAATGTAAGTTGCAAATGTCATGACTCTAAAGCAGTGGTTCTCAACTTGTGGGTTGTGACCCCTTTGTAACAATGAAAATACATCGCGGCATTAGGAAGATTGAGAACCACTGCTCTAAAGCATGTGATGACTCCTAGAAGTAAATTATCCTCCACAATCACAATACCATTATCATATCCATGAAAATCAATAAAATTCCTTACCTACTAGTGTACCTTTTCAAATTTTCCTCTTATCCCAAATGTGTACAAAATGGCAAAGCCTACCAAAATAGAAAATGTTCATACCCTTTCATTTAGTCATTACATCACTATTTATTCTGCATACATATTCCCACATGTACAAAATTGTGTTTAAAAAGGAGATATTCACTGCAGAATTATTTATAGGAAACACCCTAAATGTCCTTTAATATAGTATTAGGTTAAACACATTAAAATCAAACTATGGAATATCATATGGCTTTGTAGAACTAAGGTGTTTGGAAATAAAGTAATACATATTGGTAAGTATGTTAAGTTAAATTTAGCTGAAAAAGGTAAGAGAATACCGTCTATAGAAGTATATCACCATTTGTGCTTGTAACTAAAATTATGGATGTTGGCAGACTGATGGTTATTTTAGATAAAAGAGAAACCAGTAAAGTAATTGCCTCTGAAGAAGAGAATTGAGTGACAAGACAGGAGGGTGGCTTATTTCTCATCAAATACTCTCACTCGTTTTGAATTTTTTTTTTTTTTTGCAGTTTTTGGCCAGTGCTGGGTCTGAACCCGCCACCTCCAGCGTATGGGACCAGCACCCTACCCTTTTGAGCCACAGGCACCACCCTTGAATTTTGTACTATGTACATGTTACCTAATAAAAGAAAGTCAGTGCTTAAAGTGAATAGAAATTCAATCCTGTAGAGCAGTGGCTCTCAACCAAGGGTGATTTTGTCCCCCACAGGGCATGTAGCAATGTCTGGAGACATGTTTGGTTGTCACAACTGGCATGTACTGGTAGGGGTAGTACTACTGGCATCCAGTTGGTAGGGTCAGGAATGCTGTTCAACATCCTACAATACACAGGTCAGCCCCACAGGGCAAAGAACTATCTGACCTAACATATCAATAGCACTGAAATTCAGAAACAGGTGTAATGGCTCACACCTATAATCCTAGCACTCTGGGAGGCTGAGGAGGGTGGGTGAGTGGACAGCTCAAGCTCAGGAGTTCAAGACTAGCCTGAGCAAAAGTGAGACTCCCATCTCTAAAATAGCCAGGCATTGTGGTGGGCACCTGTAATCCCAGCTACTAGGAAGGCTGAGGCGAGAAGATCGCTTGAGCCTTAAAGTCTAAGGTTGCTATGAGCTATAACAACATGGCACTCTACCCAGGGTGACAAAGTGAGACTCTGTCTCAAAAATATATATGTTTATGCTCATTTATGAATATATGAAAGATATACAAGATGTTGGTGCCAGTAGTTGTTTCTGGAGGATTGGAGGAAGGAACTTTTCATTATATGCTCTTTTGCTTTTTATTTCTATTTGCATACTTCATATTGAAAATAACTCATATAAACATGGCTCTACCTGACTCAATGAGTGTATTAAATGCACTAATTCCACTGCACTTCATAATACAAGGATGAAATATGTATAACAGATGTTAAAGGAACAGGAATACAGAAAAGTTATAGATCAAATGTGGAGAAATAACTTCAAACCATATTTCAAAAGAGGTACCAATTATTTCATTGACCTGAAACTTCTTAATACTTATTCCTCTAAAGATATGAAAACAAGCTATTTGGTGACAAGGGCAAATGTCAGGCAAGTGAGGTATTTTCCAGACTATGAGGAGAAAAAAGCCCCTCTTAGGAAGGAGGGCTTCAGGGCTGGCATGTTTCTCTTGATTGGACTATTGATAGAAGGTGGGATGGAGGAGGTCAGGAGCCTAATGGACAGTCCTGGCTTTGCCCTAACTCATGGTGTGACCTTCAGCAAGTAACTTAACCTCTGGATCTATTGCCCATCTATAAATTGAGTGTAGACTGCAAAAGATACATTTGTAAAAATCAAACGGATAATTTGTATCAGGGAAAATTTTCCCCAAAAAATGGAAAAATATTCAGCCTTCTTAGTAAGTGGAAGAAATGTTTAAGTTTGAGATTTTACACCTATTACAACAACAAAGTCAAGGTCAGATGTTGAAATTCTATCAAAAGTAGTGTAAACTTTCATATCTAGTAGTATTTTAACATGGCACACTTACTTAACAGAGCCAGAGACATTCCTGTTTGATTCAGTCACTACATATCCCAGGAATTTATCTTAAGGAAATGGTCTATAACAGGTACAAAAATATACATACACAATGCTACTAGTTCAAATGAATTTTGTCTAAAATAGTAAAAACAAACAAAAATACCCCCTAAGCAAATGGTTTAATGTAGGAACATCAACTTGAGATATTGTACATTTATGAGAACCATTCTTAACAGTAGAAATATTTGTCAAAAAGAAAATACTATGTTCACTGTATTCACAGAGATAATATTCAAGTGTAGAAATTTTATTTGGAAGGAAGAATTATGGGTACTTTTTTTTTTTTTTTAGACAGAGTCTCACTTTGTTGATCTCAGTAGAGAGCTGTCATGTCACAGCTCACAGCAACCTCCAACTCTTGCACTTAAGCGATTCTCTTGCCTCAGCCTCCCAATTAGCTGGGACTACAGGCGCCCGCCACAACACCCGGCTATTTTTTGTTGCAGTTGCCACTCCACTGCTGTTTTAGCCGGCTGGGCCAGGTTTGAAACTGCCACCCTCAGTATATGGGGCTGGCACCCTACCCACTGAGCCACAGGCGCTGCCCGGATTATAGGTACTTCTTAAATCAATCTTTTTTAAAATCAGTGTTTAATATCATTAAAACAGTTTTTACAGTCTAAGAAAAAGAATTTGAGAATTTGAGGAATTAAATCAGTTAACCTCTAAAGTTAGTGATTGTTAATCTTGTCTTAGCGTAAAATGCTTGGAAGGTCTGTGGTTCCAATCATTCTCAAATATAGCTCAGGGGGCTTTGCTGTTAGCTCTTCTCTTGTAGGCAAGGATGATGGTGGATCAGAGGATCAGGTCAATCTTCAGGAAAGATAAAGCTCTGGTACAAAAAACCAGGGCCCTGCAATTTGGAGACAATCAGGGCCATACAGTACATTTAATTTCCTATCTCACACAAACTATGTCACATATAAACTGTGAATTTTCTTGGGTGATTTAGAAAAATGTTTTATTTTAGACATACACCACATTTCCACCCACATCTAAGTATAAAAGTGTAAGAATGAGGAGAGAAGATCTGAAAAGGATTATCACCCAATTTAGAACAGGGAGGGAGCCTAGAGATCATTCTAGTACATTTTTTTTTTTTTTGCAGTTTTTTTTTTTGGCCGGGGCCAGGTTTGAACCCGCCACCTCTGGCTTATGGGGCTGGCACCCTACTCCTTTGAGCCACAGTTGCCGCCACAACTTCATTTTTACAGATGAAAAAACTTGCTCAGAAGAAACCACATTATGTGTAGAGAAAATACAATTTGTAGAGGACAGAGAAAAAGTAAGGGTGGTAAGGGAGGGAAGGGCATTGAAAAAGAAGATAAATGCAACAAGTAAATACGATAAGTATGTATATGGATCATAAATGGGGTGAAGGCTAAGACAGGAGGGGGCAAGTGACCACTAAGCCCTAGAGCAGTGTCTTTCTACCTTCATCTCATAGCACACTTGAATCTATAAACTTCCACAACCCATCAAACAAAAAGAATAAAGGATTATACTTAACTGTGCTTTGAACTTCTTTTGAAAGTAATTTAATTAACAGTCCTTAAAAATTTTTGAGGCACACTTAAGATCCTCTCACAGCACACCAGTTAAAACTCACTGCCCTTGAGGGTGGTGGCTCTGTTGGGTTTCATATACAGTCCTATACCTCTATCCTGGTATTTCATTACCCTACAAGGTGCAGGTCTAAATATTAGACTTTTACCATTTTAATTCCAAGTGAAGGCAACAACCTTGCAAGGCTCAAACATTAATGACAAATCATTAACATTTTGTCTTGTAAAAGGACTAAAGCAGACTTTTATCCATGAATTGAACATAGGAACATTGCTTTAAAAAAAAAGACAAGAGGGCTTGGAGCCCATAGCTTAGTGGTTAGGGTGCCGGCCACATACACCAAGGCTGGCAGGTTAGAATCCAGCCAGGGCCTGCTAAACAACAGTAACAACCACAACAAAAAAGTAGCTGGGTACTATGGAGGGTGCCTGTAGTCCCAGCTGCTGGGGAGGCTGAGGCAAGAGAATTGCTTAAGCCCAAGAGTTTGAGATTGCTATGAGCAGTGACACTACACCATTCTACCAAGGGCAACATAGTCTCTGTCTAAAAAAAAAAAAAAAAGGTCAAGAGCAGGGAAATTGGTAGCACATTGAATTTTTCTGGTTTCTGTACACACACACACACACAAACTTGAATGATAATTGGTTTAGATTATATTGATACTTTTTCTCAGAGCTCATCTTTATCAATTGTGAACTGTCAAAAAATATTAAAAATCAGTAGCCAATTTAGATTTCCTTTCAGTTTCATAAAGCATATTAACTGAACTAGTTTATTTCATCTGTAGTAAATTAGGTTTATCTATATGACATACATTGATATACAACACAAGCTTCTGAGAGATAGTTTGAAACTTTTACAGCTCCCATTTCAAGGGACCAGCTTAATGCTGTTGGTAGGCTACAGACCACAGCTATTTTGTGCCCAGAGGCTACCAGTTACTTCACTTCTCCTGTGTTTGACAGGTTTTACTGATGGAAAGTCTACTGTGGAACATGATAGTTCTTGTTCAAGTAGGGATTTTGCACTAAGCGTTAAAGAAATTAGATTTTTAAAAGTAAAGTTCAACTTACATCTTTTTTGTTTTGTTCTGAGACAGTTTTACTTTGTCACCCTGGGTAGACTGCCATAGTGTCATAGCTCACAGTAACCTCAAATTCCTGGGCTCAAGCGATTCACCTGCCTCAGCCTCATGTGTGGCTGAGATTAAGGCAACTGCCACAACACCTGGCTATTTTTTTAGAGACAGGGTCTCACTCTTTCTCTGGCTGGTCTTGAACTTGTAAGCTTGAGCAATCTACTCACCTCAGCCTCCCCGAGTGCTAGTATTACAGGCATGAGCCACCATGCCTGGCTACATCTTGTTTTTGATGTTATGTACCTGGCTTATTAGTATGCATTATAAACATCTCAAGCTTTTACTTTTTTTTTTTTTGAAAGTCTCATTTTGTCACCCTGGGTAGAGTGCTGTGGTGTTGCGGCTCATAGCAATCTCAAACTCTTGGGCTTAAGTGATTCTCTTGCCTCAGTCTCCCAAGTAGCTGGGACTACAGGTGCCTACCACAGTGCCTGGCTACTTTTAGAGAGGAGGTCTCTTTCTGGCTCAGGGTGGTCTTGAACCTGTGAGCTCAGGCAATCCACCCACCTGGGCCTCCCAAGTACTGAGATTGTAGGCATGAGCCACCATGCCTGGCCCTCAAGCTTTTACTTTTAATGATTCTCTATCAAGCAATTTATTCATTTACATTCTATTTCATTAAAAATTAAACTATATTGGCTTGGCGCCCGTGGCTTAAGCAGCTAAGGTGCCAGCCACATACACCTGAGTTGGCGGGTTCGAATCCAGCCCAGGCCCGCCAAACAACAATGACGGCTGCAACCAAAAAATAGCCAGGCATTGTGGCAGGCGCCTATAATCCCAGCTACTTGAGAGGTGGAGGCAGGAGAATCGCTTGAGCCCAGGAGTTGGAGGTTGCTGTGAGCTGTGATACCACTGCACTCTACCCAGGGTGACAGCTTGAGGCTCTGTCTCAAAAAAAAAAAAAATAAAACTACATAAAGCAATTTATCATTAATTATTTTCTTGTATTTTAACACGTTGGTTACCTTATAGGAAACCATCACAGATAATGGATCTCATTTTATATATAAGATGTGGTTCAATAATGGTATGCAAATAGTATTTTTATATACTGATTTCTATCTTATTAAGATAGAAACATTATTACTAAATGTGTATGCTAACTCCTAGATTATCTTCGATTGATATTGATGCCAAACATTTAGGTTTAAATTGTACCTTATTTCCCTTCTCTGTGTCACCTGCCTACTCCCAACAGTTAATAGGAATTTATTTAAAACAAAACAAACATATTCTAGGACCATTTCCTATTTCAAAAAATCATATAGAAAAAACAAAATTACTAGGATGATGTATTTTAGAGGTATCAGATTTAAAATCTTAGAAGCAAAGAGTGGAAGGAATGATAATAAAACCTTAAAATCTAAGTTTTTAATAAGACAAAAAGTTTATCATAAGTAAGAATCATCACAAATTAGCATATCACAACTAAGCATTTATTATTCTGTTTAAGAAGGGAAGCCAAGTACAGTGGTATTTCAGAAGCTATAGCTTTTCTTTAATGCAATATATGCTTATAGACTCTAACCAGTATTTTAAAATATACAATCTCTCCAAAAGAAAATATCAACTAAAGATAGATAGCTTTTAATGTAAGTAAAATGTTACAAGAATTTAAAATTAAAGTCATCATCAGATTTGTCATAACACATTGTACAGAAATTTCAAGCTTCCTGTAGAGTAGTACAATCTTTACTCCTGAGCAAGTCGTTCAATAACACGTCGGTAATCTTCCACTAGTTCCTGAAAGCTTTCTTCAAGCTGTTCATGTTGCATGCTTATTTCTATTTGGTTCATCTGGTTTGTCAGCTCTTCTGGTCTGAGGCATTTTCTCATCTTAGCAAGATCTCTCTGCTTTTTCTAAGCAACAAACAATTATTTGTTAGATAAAAAGCAGATATATTTCTTTGTATTTTTACAATTTTAAGTCTCCAATGTTAAAAGCAATAGTAGGAATATACCTAAATTTGTCCCATACAGTTTTCTTCTTAAGGAAGCTCAAATGTAATGCTAACCATGAATTGCAAACCCTTTAAAAAGAGTTAAACAAAAACACTGGCATTTGTGCCAAATGATGGAATATGACTAGCAGCCTCCTTCAAAGCTTAGTAAAGAATTCTGGTCAGTGTAGACACTCCTCAAACATTTCTTTAATAAAAGACATTAATAGGTACCGCCATAGGCCTGGCTATTTTTTTGTTGCAGTTTGACTGGGGCCGGGTTTGAACCCGTCATCCTCAGTATATGGGGCCAGTGCCCTACCCAATGAGCCACAGGCACCACCTCAATCATTAAATTCTTATGTATTAATAGACCCATCATATTAAATCCTTAAATATTTCCAGACTATCAGTTCTGTTCCACATAACCAAGAGAATGAATCATGTGCCAGTTATATATTATTTTAAACCATCATGTTGCTTTTAAATCTCTCTCTAGGAAAGCTTACTTTCACAACTTACCTCTCCCCTTCTTACCATCTTCCATTTCTTCATTGTTGCTATCTTTTCAGAAATATGTCAGAATTAATCTCTATTGCAAAGATGATGCTACCCATTTTAGCTATCAAGAACCATGAGAGTATAATAACCAGTTCTTATCTGTTGTTCAGGTAGGTGAACTGGCAGGACAAATGAGAATACTTATATATAAAAGTTTTAATACTGTTAAATGAAAAAAAAAATACTCTTAAATGTTGCTGTCTAGTCATACTGTTCTCTTTGCCCAAATTTCATTATGAAGACATTTTCTAGCTAACAAATTAAATACTACTTAAAGATCAAAACCTTTGGAAAGTACCATTTCTACCTACTTTCTGAATTGATAACATCAAAAAATAAAATGCTAGTTTGGGCTGGGTGCAGTGGCTTACACCTGTATCCTAGCACTCTGGAAGACCAAGGTGGGTGGATTGCTTGGGCTCAGGAGTTCGACGAGCCTAAGCAAGAGCAAGACCCCTGTCTCTACTAAAAACAAAGCCAGGCATAGTGGTGGGTGCCTGTACTCCCAGCTACTCTGAAGGATAACTTGACTTGAGTCCAGGAATTTGAAGCTGCAGTGAGCTATGAGTGTACCATTGCACTCTAGCCTGGGCAACAAAATGATATTTGTCTCAAAAAAAAAGAAAGAAGAAAGGTTGATTCTATAAAGCAAGTATGGCAAATAAAACTTAAATTTTCTTCAAATTTATGCAGGAAAACTATGTATACTTGACATATTAATTATTCATTACTTATTTACTTTTACAAATTGTAAGACAGATTTGACTTGGTCACTCCCAGTTATATTGTATAAATCTATAGGTACTATTTATATAAATGTAGCAACCACACATCAGGTACTCAATAATTATTTGTTGAATAAATTAACAAATATTTTCCCAGTCGCTACCCAGGTGCAACTAGATAGCAAATTCCCATTCACACAAGTTGGCATAAACAGTATCTACCCTACCAATAGCTAAATGATGGTAAGGCTAAACCAGATCCAGGAGGGGAAATGTTTGTATTAGAAGGAAGAGAATTAGAGATTAAAAAAAAAGAAGTAAACAATACTAACTTGCCATTTCACTATGGTAAAGTACAGAGGTTACAAATGCAACCAAGACTACTTTTAGGAAGAGAGCAAAGCAAAGGGTATATATGACAAATGGGAAGACAAGAAAATAGGGGGGAACAGGATTATCTGTTAGGGCCTTAGCATTCAGATTTTTTTTCTTTTTCTTTGAGACAGAATCTCACTTTGTTGCCCTCTGTAGTGTACCGTAGCATCATAGCTCATAGCAACCTCAAACTCTTGGGTTGAAGTGATTCTCTTGCCTTAGCCTCCCAAGTAGCTGGGAATACAGGCACCCACCACAATGCCCAGCTAGTTTTTTAGAGACAAGGTCTTACTTTGGCTCAGACTGGTCTTGAACCTGTGAGCTCAGGCAGTCCACCCACCTTGGCTTCCTAAAGTGCTAGGATTACAGTGTAAGCTACTACACCTGCCCTTTTCCATTGTTTTAAACAGTGACAAGAATACAATGTTTAAGATCCTTAAAAGTCTTACCTTATATGGGCTAATCAGTCTTCTTTTAATATCCAGTCTATAGCTTCTGTATTGTTCAGCATTACTCATGTCAGTTACCAGTAGTCGAAGAATCTCATAAACCCGTCTAGTATGTTGCTAATAAATAAAACAAAAGAAAAATGTGAACATTCTAAAATTTAAAAATAGTGGTATAACATAGAATATATTTAATATCTGCCATGGGCAAAGAATTATGCTAGACAACAGGGAAAAAGCAATAAAAGATAATCTCTGCCCTCAAGCAGTCCAGTAGGTAACACAAATGACTGAGGTATGATTAATTTAATGACAGATATAAGCACATGGTATTATGGCAGCATAGCCTGGGATTGTGGGAAATGTTAGAAGATTCCTAGGGGAATGAAACTTGATCTAAATCTTAAAGGGAGAAGAATGTGTCATTCTAGACAGAGGCAGGGCACTTTAGGTATAAGTGCACGTGCATGTGTGCACATACGGACAAGAACAGAGCAACTTGACAATTGCTGAAGCACAAAGGAAGAAGTAAGGGTACAATGAGGGTGGAGCTTATGATATTGGGGTAAAGAGTTATACTTTAACCTAGTATGTGACAAATTTTAAGTGAAAAAGAAAGAAATGTGAATAAATTTCAGTATTAAGTAAATCACTCTTTTAGCCACATAGAAATGGCAGCAAAAAGAATAACAGACCATTAAGAAACTAAGCTATGGGCTGGTGCAATGGCTCACAATTGTAATCTTAGCACTTTGGGAAGCCACCGCAGGTAGATCACTTGAGGTTAGGAATTCAAGATCAGCTAAGCAACACAACAAGACTGCATTTCTACAAAAAAGGAAAAGCTTAGCCAGGCGTGGTGGTGAATGCCTATCATCTCAGCTACTCAAGAGGTTGAGGCAGGAGGATCACTTGAGCCCAGGAGTTTGAGGTTGCAGTAAGCTATGATCACACCACTGCTCTCATGCCTAGGAAACAAAGCAAGCCTTGTGGAGAGGAGAGGAGAGAGGAGAGAAGAGAAAAGAAAGGAAAGAAAAAGAGAAACTAATTTATTATGGTTAGGCATGGTGATTCATGCCTGTACTCCCAACATTTAAGGAGCTCAGGGCAGGATGAATGCTTGAAGCAGGCATTCAAAAAAATAAGCTATTAAATCAGGTTTTAAAAAAATGATAATGGCAAGAACTGGGTAGCAAAAATGGTCGAAGAAATATAAAGACAATCAGGAAGTCGGAGTCATAGCTCACAGCAGCCTCAAACTCTTGGGCTCAAGCAATTCTCTTGCCTCAGCCTCCCAAGTGCTAGGAATATAGGTGGCTGCTATAATGCCTGCTTGGCTTTTTTTTTTTTTTTTTTGAGACAGGGCCTCACTCTAGCTCAGGCTGGTCTCAAACTTGTGGACTCAGGCAATCTGCCCACCTTGGCCTCCCAGAGTGCTGGGATTATAGGCATGAGCCTCCACATCAAGCTCGTTGTGTTGTTTGACTTATATACATATTTATTTGGGTATGGAGGTCAGATATTTGAAATTCCTGAAAGGGATACCTGAGTTGAGCCTGAAAACATGAGTACTATCTTGTTAAGCAAATAGGAGAACAGGGTATTTCAGGTAAAGGGAATAATATATGTAAAGAATACAGAAGGAAGAAAGATATGATATAGTTGGGAAATGGCAGGAGGATCAGAAAAGCTACAGCATGTAGCAAAGTAGTAGGAAGCTGAAGCTAGCAAGGTGAGCAGGGTTCAGATTATGGTGATTTCTTTTTTTTTTTTGAAGACAGGGTCTCTATTGCTATAGTGCAATGGCATCCTCAGAGCTCACTGAAACCTCCAACTTCAAGTCTCAAGTGATCCTCCTGCCTCAACCTCTTGAGTAGCTGGGACACCAAACATGTACCACCATGCCTAGCTAAGTAAGCCACTGCACCCATGCACCATGATGGGCTCATTATACCCTACTGTTAGGAGTTTGAAAGCCTTTTTTTAAAAAGCATGATAATAAAGTAATATGTTCATATTTTTTCTTTGAATAGCTGAGCTATTAAATAAATTCCCATAAATAAATATAGGTTTAATATAGTCTAGACATATAAATTACTTCTAAAATACATTTTTCATCTTAAAGCAAAAAACTATAGAAGTGCTTTAATGCAGAAGATGGAAAGTTTCTGTTCTAATTGAGTTGTTTATTGAAGATAACTAGAAAACTTTTCCTATACAGCTCAGGGGGAAAATGTAGATTGGAGATTTAGATGAAATCTCCTAGGCAGAATAAGTAGAAAGAGAAGAAATGAGGGTTGAACAAAGAATTTTGGAGAAGAGCTATATTTAAGGAACATCTCAGAGTAGAAGCCAGTGAAAGTACCCTAAGAAAGATTACCGCAGTGATAGGCAGAAAACCAGGAGCAGTAATGCTTTAAAAGTAAAGGAAGGATTAGACAATAGTATCAAACACTATTTCTTATTATTGGAATGCCTCTCATCTTACCTAAGTTTCATAATCCAAGTCCTATTCATTCTTTAAGGTTTAGATAAAATTCCATCCTTTCTATGAAACAACTACTGATTCCCTTGCTTACATCCCTTCTGTGAACTTCATATTATTTTTTCTGTACCTATCTTAAGGTATTTACTACTTTAGAATTAAACAAATATGTGCATATAGAAGTACATAAAATGAAAGATGTGTTTTACTTCAACCCCTCTTCCCATAAATACTGTTTCTTGGGATATAAATATTTAAATGGTTTAAATTTTTTTTTTTTCTGAAACAGAACCTCAAGCTGTTGCCCTGGATAGAGTGCTGTGGCATCACAGCTCACAGCAACCTCCAACTCCTCGGCTTAAGCGATTCTCTTGCCTCAGTGTCCCAAGTAGCTGGGACTAAAGGCGTCTACCACATGCCCAGCTATTTTTTGGTTGTAGTTGTCATTGTTGTTTGGCAACCCCGGGCTGGATTCGAACCAGCCAGCTCTGGTGTATGTGGCTGACACCTTAGCTGCTTGAGTTACAGGCACCAAGCCTTAAATATTTTTTTTAAGAAGCAAAAATAAGATCCTATAATCCATCTTTATTCTGCCTATTACACTTAATATAGCCAAAACATCTATTATCATCCCTTCCCATTTTACTTATGAGGAAATCAAAGGACAGGAGGTAAACTAAATTATCCAAATCACAAACTGTTAGATTTGAACCTAAGCAATCTGATCTCAGATCCTGTACTTTTTTTTCAAAGCGATAAGGTCTTGTTTTGTCACTGAGGCCAGAGTACATTGGTGTAATCATAGTTCACTGTAACCTCAAACTCCTGGGGTAAAGAGATCCTCCTACCTCAGCCTCCCCAGTAACTAGGACTATAGGTATACACTATCACACCTGGCTAATTTTTAAAACTTTTTTTGTAGAGGTTTCACTGTGTTGCCCAGTTTGGTCTCAAACCCCTGGCCTCAAACAATCCTAATGTGTTGAGATTACAGGTATAAGTCACCGCGACGAACTGATCAGAGCCTAAACTCTTAATCATTGCTTACTACACAAGTATTCTTAATGTCTTTACAATGTTATATTTAAGCTACGGACTTTTTATTTTTATTATTTGAGACAGAGTTTCACTATGTCACCATCGGTAGAGTGCCATAGTGTCACAGCTCACAGCAACCTCCAACCCTTGAGTTTAAATGATTCTCTTGCCTTAGCCTCCCATGTAGCTGGGATTACAGGCGCCCACCACAATGCCCGGCTATTTTTTTTTTTTTTGTAGTTGTCATTGTTGTTTGGGAGGCCAGGGCCAGTTTCAAACCGCCAGCTCTGGTATATGTGGCTGGCATCCTAGCCACTGAGCTACAAGCACTGAGCCAGCTATGTACTTTTTAAAAAACTTCAAAGTTTAAAATCTGTGTCCTCTTGCAGAATACAAATACCTTATTTATTTTGAACTTCTGTTGTGCCTCTATTGCCATGTCTTCATTGAATCCTTGCATTAACTTTTCCCGGGAAAAACAGGGCAAATCTTGACAAAGCTTCACAAGCACAAAGTCTCTTAATTTCACATAGCTTTTGGATGGATCTTCCGCTAAAGAAATAAAGCAGAATAACATTGCCTTATCCAACATAATTTTTCATCATTTATAATCTCAATATACATGCTAGGCTAGGAAGGCACTCTCTTTTTTTACAGCCTTGTTGCCCAGGCTAGAGTATAGTGCCACAATCTTAGCTGACTATAACCTCAAACTCCTAGGCTTAAGCAGTAATCCTGCCTAATTTTGTACTTTTTATCGAGACAGGATCTTCCTATGTTCCCCAGACTGGCCTTAAACTCCTATACTCAAGCACCTTAGACCCCAAAAGTGCTGAGACTACAGGCATAAACCACCCCACTTGGCCAGCAAATATTCTTAATATAAAATTATCTATACAAATGTTACACTGTAAAAGGATTTTTCCTTATAAATCAAACAAGAGAACTATTATATTTGCCAAATACAATTAGAGGTGCAATCCTTTTGCAAAAACATTTATGTTGTGAGAAAGCTACTCATTGCAAATTTTTATGTTATCACAAGCATCTTAGTTTTAATTCCAGTTAAAGAAGCTACATAAATGAGTTTCAACTTTGGATGAGCAATTCCAAATGTAAATTTTTTGGTTTTTTGAGACAGAGTTTCACTTTGTGCCCTCAGTAGAGTGCCATAGTATCACAGCTCACAGCAATCTCCAACTCCTGGGCTTAAAGGATTCTCTTGCATCAGCCTCCCGAGTAGCTGGGACTACAGGTGCCCACCATAATGCCTGGCTATTTTTTGTTGCAGTTTGGCTGGGGCCAGGTTTGAACCCACCACGCTTGGTACATGGGGCTGGTGCCCTACTCACTGAGGCACAGGCACTGCCCCCAAATGCAAGCATTTTTTATAACTAAGGATTCTAAGGATCAGTTTTAACTCCCTTACTTTAATCCAATAACCTCTATAATCTGCTGTATTGTTACCCAATTTAAAAAAAACAAACTCTTCCTTTCACAAAAGCAAATCTTTTTGATTTAGAGATTAAAATAAGAATATTATTTTGATATTTTTTCCATTGCTCCTGAGAATTCAGGTCTTCCTTTATGTTTGTTATCTACATTAGACTTGGTAGTAGACAAGGAAAACAAGAGAACACAATGGATAGAAAGAATACTGGACACAGAACATGAGTTCATGTTCCAGCTTGTCATTCATAGATATATGACCTTGGATAAGTTGCCTCATTTCTCTGTACCCCTCTTTTATGATCAGAAAAGAGGTTGAAATAAATGTCGTATGCCTGAACTGTTCATAGATTGTAAGACTTTAATATTTATTGATAGGGTATCAATATAGTCATCCCTCAGTATCTGTGGGGGACTGGTACCAGAACACATGAAAATACCAAAATTCATGGATTTTCAAGTACCTACACAAATCCTCCCATATACTCTATATTAGCTCTAGATTTCTTATAATACCTAATACAGTGTAAAGGCTATGTAAATAGTTGTTATATTCTTATCACTTAGGGAATAATGACAAGTAAAATAGTCTGTACAAGTTTAGTAGAGATGCAACCATCTATTTAAAAAAAGAAAAAATTCTAATCTGTGGTTGGTTGAATCCATGGATGTGAGAGCGAACTGTACTCTTCAAACTGATTCAAAGCAAACCCTATCAAAGTCCAAGCTGGCTTTTGTTGCATAAATTGAGATACTTATCCTGAAATTCATATGGAAATTCAAGGTATCTAGAATAGGCAAAACGATCTTGAAAAAGAACGAATATTGAAGGATTGTTTTGCCTATCTAGACTATAGAAAAACTTGGGAACATCATGCAAAGTGAAAGAAGTAACTCATATACTGTATAATTCCAATGTGCAGAATAGGCAAATCTATAGATAGAAAATAGATCAATGGTTGCCTAGGGATAGAAGTTGCAGTAGTGGGGGTGGAGGAGAATACTAATAGATATTTCTTTTTGAGAGGATACAATATTCCAAAATTAGATTACAATGGTGACTACACTTAAATGTCATATAAAAATTATCTACTTATGGATAAATTGTATGATGTGTTCATTATATATCAATAAAGTATCTTTCTTAAAGTCTGAGATAAGGGTAATGTCTTATGATTCCGAGACATACATTCATTCACTCAACCCTCAACTAAATGCCTTCTTTATGCTTTTATGTGGAACTTAATGATAATTAGTATGTGACTACAGATTTAAAGTAGTAAGAATTGAAATCTATCACTGCATTAGTATGGGACAGTCTATTAAGAATAATGAAATCACAGTAAAACAAAATAACTAAAATACAAACGAACATAAAAATCACCAAATAAACAAAATATTATCTATCAATCCTATCCCATTCTTCAGTCTTTCCCATTTTAATTTAACTGCACCATCCAGTTATACAAGCCACCCAGAAACCTAAAGACATTCTGATTCCTTCTAACTGCTTCCACCAGTACTTTTTTTTCAACTACTACAATAACCTCTTTAGTTATTCTCCTTATCTATACTCCCTTTTTGTAAAATATAAACTGGACTCTAACACTACCCTACATTAAAATTGTTTAAATAGGCCAGGCACAGTGGCAGCACTCTAGAATGCCGAGACAGGTGGATTGCCTGAGCTCAAGGGTTTAAGACCAGCTTAAGCCAGAGTGAGACCCTGCCTCTAAAAATAGCTGGGTGTTGTGGCAGGTGCTGGTAGTCCCAGCTACTTGGAAGGCTAAGGTAAGAGAATCACTTGAGCCCAAGAGTCTGAGGTTGCTGTGAGCTATGACGCCAGAGCACTCTACCCAGGGTGACAAAGTGAGACTCTGTCTCAAAAACCCCCCAAAACTGTTTAAATAAATAAACATAAATGTAACATAACCCAGAAGGAGACAATAGAAGAAGGAGTATATTTGAAGAAATAATGAAAAACTTCCCAGATTTGATGAACTAATCTATACATCCAGAAGCTGAAATTTCAATTGGGAAAAAACACAGCGATTCATACCCAAACATGTCAAACTATCAAAAGTCAAAAACAAACAGAAAAATCTTTAAAGCAGAAAGAGAAAAATGACTCATCAGAAACCAAAGAGTCCAGAAGTCAAAGGAATGACGTAATCGAAGTACTGACAGGAAAAAAAAACAAAAAAAACAAAAAAACCCATCAAATAAGAATTCTATATCCAGCAAAACTATTCTTCAAAATAAGGCAAAATAAAAGACATTCCCAGAAAAGCAAAGACTGAAGAAATCTGTTTGTAGCACATATGCTTTATAAGAAATACTAAAGAAGTTCATTAAGCCAAAAGAACATAGTACCTCCAATCCATGTGAAGAAATAACACTGACAACTATAAAGTTATATGTATATTGCTGAGTGCAGTGGCTCATGCCTGTAATCCTAGCACTCTGGGAGGCCAAGGCCAAGGTTTGCTTGAGCTCAGGAGTCTGAGCCCAGCCTAAGCAATAGCAAGACCCTACTAAAAATAGAAAAACTGAGGCAAGAGGATCACATGAGCCCAAGAACTGGAGGTTGCTGTGAATATGACGCCATGGCACTCTACTCAGGGCACCAGAGTGAGACTGTCTCAGAAAAAAAAAAAAGATAGAGAAAGATATACCATGCAAACAATATGAAGTCTAGAGTGACTATTAGTATTAGACAAGGAGAGTTTAAGACAAAAATATAAGAAAAAAGGGGGCACATTTCATAATGACAAAAAATTAATTTATCAGGAAGATACTACAGTGAGATACACAGCTAACAACAAAGCCCCAAAATACATGAATGAAAATTTAATAGTTTAAAATTTCAAAATTTTAGCAGGGTGTTATGGTGGGTACTTATAGTCCCAGCTATTAGGGAGGCTGAGGCAAGAGGATGGCTTGAACCCAGGAGTTTGAAGTTTCTGTGAGCTATGATGCCATAGCACTCTACACAGAGAGACAGAGTGAGACTCTATCTCAAAAAAATAAATAAAATAAAATAATTTCAAGACTGCACTTTTAATAATGGATAGACTGAGAGAGAAAAACCACTTGCTCTGATATTTATAGTACATTCGAACCAACAACACCAAAATATACATTCTTTGCAAGTACACATGGAACATTTCTCCAGGATAGACCTCCTGTTAGGAAAAGAATAAACAAAACTATGGCCCCTTAGGCCAGTCTTACCCATGACCTATTTTTGTATTGTGAACTAAGAATGGTTTTTAAAAAAAATTAGTAATGTACAACAGTACTGCATGTGGCTTCCAAAGCATTAAATGTTTACCGTCTAGCCCTTTAAAGAAAATGGTTGACTTCTAAGCTTGGCCATAACAAAATTTAACAAATGAAAAAGAACTGAAATTATACAAAATATGTTCTCTAATAAGAATGGAATTAAATTAGAAATCAATGACAGAAGGAAATTTGGGAATCCACAAATATTTGAATTAAAAAAGAAGTCAGGGGCGGTGCCTGTGGCTCAGTGAGTAGGGCGCCGGCCTCATATACTGAGGGTAGTAGGTTCAAACCTGGCACAGGCCAAACTGCAACAGATAAAAAATAGCTGGGCTTTCTGGCGGGCACCTATAGTCCCAGCTACTCAGAAGGCTGAGGCAAAAGAATCGCCTAAGCCCAAGAGCTGGAGGTTGCTGTAAGCTGTGATGCCATGGCACTCTACTAAGGACAACAAAGTGAGACTCTGTCTCTAAAAAAAAAAAAAAAAGAAAGAAAGAAATTAGGAAATATTTCGAAGTGCATAAAAATGAAAGCACAATTTACAAAAATGTATGTGATACAGTTAAAGCGCTGTAAACATATTATGTACATATATTCTATATTAGAAAAGAAGACCTCAAATTAATAATCTAAACTTCAATCTTAACTAGAAGAGGAATAACAAATTAAACCCAAAGCAGTAAGAAACAGGAAAACAATAAAAGAGTGGAAACCAATGAAACAGGAAATAGAAAAACAGTAGAAAAATTCATATATGTGCGGCACCCATAGCTCAGTGAGTAGGGCACCGGCCACGTAAGGCTGGCGGGTTCCGGCCTGGCCCAGGCCTGCTAGACAACAATGACAACTGCAACAATAACAAAAAATAGCTAGGAGTTGTGGCAGGCGCCTGTAGTCCCAGCCACTTGGGAGACTGAGGGAAGAGAATTGCTTGAGCCCAAGAGTTTGAGGTTGCTGTGAACTGTGATGCCACTGCACTACTGACATAGCAACACTCTGTCTCAAAAAAGAAAAAAGAAAGAAAGAAAAGTTCACATAAGCCCAATGATCTATAAGTTGAGAAACCTTTAGCTAGAGTGTGAAAAAAGGAGAGAAGACAAAAGTTACTGAGCTCAGGAATGAAAGAAGGAACATTATTACCAACCTTCAGAAATACACAAGAATATACCATGAATTCTATGCTAACAAATTAGACACCTTAAATGAAATGGACAGATTCTATAATAGACAGCAATTACAAAATGACTCAGGAAGTAACAGAATATGGGAACAGACCTACAACAACTAAAGACATTGAATTACTAACTAAAAATCTTCCCACAAAGAGAAGTCCATGACCAGATGGCTTTACTGGTAAAATTCTACATTTTAAGAATAATGACAATGATTCACAAACTATTCCAGAAAATAGAGGAGGAAATACTTCCCAACTCATTCTATGACACCAAAATTACCCTGATATAAAGAACTAAGACAAAAAATACTACTGATTTGTATCACTCATGAATGTAGATGCAAATCTCAATAAAAGATGAGCAAACCAAACCTATGAAATATAAAATGAATTTCATACCAGGACCAACTGAGATTGAAACCAGAAATGCACAGTTGGTTCAACATGTGAAAGATTAATTAATATAACACATATTTACAAAATAACTGAGAAAAACTACATGATGAGGCCAGGCACAGTGGCTCACGCCTATAATCCTAGCACTCTGGGAGGCCGAGACAGGTGGAATGCCGAGCTCATGAGCTCAAGGCCAACCTCGCAAGAGTGAGAACCCATCTCTAAAGTAGCCGGGTATTATAGTGGGCACCTATAGCCCCAGGCACTTGGGAGGATGAGGCAAGAGAATCACTTGAGCCCAAGAATTTAAGGTTGCTATGAGCTATGATGCTACAGTACTCAATAGAGTATGACAAAGTGAGACGCTGTCTCAAACAAATGAATAAAACTACATAATCACCAGAAAAAAATAATTTGACAAAATCCAGCACCAATTCATGATTTAAAAAACCTCTCAGCAATCTAGGAACAGAAGAAAATTTCCTTCGATTGATAATGGGTAGGTACTTACAAAAAATATAGCTAATACTATTACCCATAACAGTTAAAGGTGAAATTTTTTTCTTCTATGATAGCAAAGAACAGATGTCTGCTCTATTTCTAGTCAGCATTATATTGGAAGTTTTCTGCTATGCAATCAGGCAAGAAAAAAATAAAATACATCCAATAGCATAGGAACAAGTAAAAATGTCTTTTTCTGCAGATGTGATCCTGCATGTAGAAAATCTGAACCAAGGCTCAGTACCCATTGCTCAGTAGTTAGGGCACTGGCCACATACACTGAGGCTGGTAGGTTAAAATCCTGCCCAGGCCTGCTAGACAACAATGATAACTGCAACAAAAAAATAGCTGGGCATTGTGAGGGGCACCTGTAGTCCCAGCTACTTAGGAGAGTGAGGCAAGAGAATCGCTTGAGCCCAAGAGTTTGAGGTTGCTGTGAACTCTGATGCCACAGCAATCGATAGAGTGTGACAAACTGAGACTCTGTCTCAAATAAGTAAATAAATAAATAAAAGCAGGTTCGGACCCAGCCCAGGCCAGCAGAACAACAATGACAACTGCTATAAACAAATAGCTGGGTGTTATGACTGGCACCTGTGGTCCCAGCTACTTGGGAGGCTGAGGCAAGAAAATCACTTAAGCCCAAGAGTTGGAGGTTGCTGTGAGCTGTGACGGGACAGGACTGTACCGAGGGTAACATAGTGAAACCGTCTAAAAACATAACAAAACAAAAAAAGATGCAGAACAGAAAATTAACATATAAAAAGCAATTTTGTTTCTATATACTAAAACAATCAATAATCAAAAAATGAAATTACAGAAATACAGGGATCTTTTACAACCAAAATAATTTCAAAAGAGAACAAAGTTTGAAGCTTTTCACTTCTAATTTCAAAACTAGGTATAAAAGTTAAAGTGCTGTGTCTGCTAGAGCTTCTGTGCCTAATGAGAGAAAGGGAAGCCACAAAGGCTGGAACAGGCAGTACACGTGCCCCTAAGAAGATTAATGCAGCTCCAGGTTAAAAAGCAGAAAGCCAGGGAAGAAGGGAGCAAGAAAAAATTGAAGATGGGGCTGTAGGTGACCCCCAAAAGAAGAAATCTCTAGCATCAAACAAGAGTGAGAATAAAGATGACTGCAAAAACCTAAAGGCATGGAAGGAGTCATCAACATCAAGAACCCTAAATGACTCCTGTAATCCTAGCACTCTGGGAGGCTGAGGTGGTGGACTGCCTGAGCTCATGAGTTCAAGACCAGCCTGAGCCAGAGTGAGACCTCATCTCTAAAAATAGCTGGTGTTGTGGTGGGCGCCTGTAATCCCAACTATGAGGGAGGCTGAGGCAAGAGAACGCTTGAGCCAACGAATCTGAGGTTGCCATGAGCTATGATGCCACAGCATTCTACTGAAGGTGACAAACTAAGACTCTGTCTCAAAAAAAAAAAAAAAAAAAGAACCCTAAATGGATGGCACAGACCACCAGAAAGGCAGAAAGGTCATACAGCTGGATCTGGACAGGCCAAAGGAGCTTTCAAGAAGAGAACGAGATGACACTAAAAAGAGGAAGCAACAGAGCATTACATGAAATTGCATTTAGCTGGGAAAAGAGAGCAGGAGGCCACAAGGAAGAAAGAAAAGAGGAAAGCAAAAGATGATTTACCTTTGTCAGGAAATTAAATGCACTCTCTCTGAATACATTTAAGCCTGGCCTATGTGAGGAGATACCAAAGAACTGGGCCATGCTGCCAAGACCTGTGCCATGTGTTGCCCAGCTTGTGCCCTAGCACCGCTGCAGCAACTTTTCACAGCCAGGAGAGCCCACTCCCTTTCATCTGGGCACAGAAATTGAGGGAGAGGGTAGGAGGAAGACAGCAGCTATCTTTGAGTCAGAAAAATGCAGACAGCATTTCATATGTAACCATTTGATTATTTATTTAACTGTTTCCAGAATATATAGAACTCTGTGGGGCAGGGGGCTGCTTAGAAGATGGGATAAGAAGAGAGAGCTTCCATTTGTCAAGTAAATTACAGGCTGGATTCAGTGGCTTACACCTGTGATCCTAGTACTCTGGGAGGCTAAGGCAGGCAGATTGCTTGACACCACAACACTCTACCTAGGGCAATAGAGTGAGACTCTGTCTCAAAAAAAAAGTAGATTATACATTAGGAGTGCTTGTGCCAGAGATCAGCAGCTGATGTGTGACATCCACCTCCAGTCTCTCTGTTGCCTGGGTACTCACTCAGAAAGGGAATGTCCTCTGGGACTCTGTACCCTGTGTCTGTGAGGGTCATGGCCCATCTCAGCTAATCCACTCTAAATGAGGCCTCCCATCTCTACCCTTCTCTATTCTATTCCCACACCTCTGGCCAAGACCAGTGTCCATTTTTAACCTCATTTGTCATTTTAAGAAACCTACTTACAGCTTGGCACCTGTGGCTCAATCGGCTAAGGCGCCAGCCACATACACCTAAGGTGGCGGGTTCGAATCCCCAGCCCAGGCCCGCCAAACAACGATGGCTGCAACCAAAAAATGGCCGGGCGTTGTGGCGGGCGCCTGTGGTCCCAGCTACTTGGGAGGCAGAGGCAGGAGACTCGATTGAGCCCAGGAGTTGGAGGTTGCTATGAGCTGTGATGCCATGGCACTCTACCCAGGGGGATAGCTTGAGGCTCCGTCTCAAAAGAAAAAAAAAAAAAAAAAAGAAACCTACTTACTCTACAGCACCCAGGCAAAACATGTTCCATGAATTCAACTTGTATATTGGCATAAACTTGACATTTCATTTAAAAAACCGAAACCTAATATAAAGCTATAGCAATCTAATCAAAACAGTGTAGTATGAGAATAAAGACAGACATATAAGATATATGAGAGTCCAGAAATGAATCTTTATCTTTATAGTCAACTAATTTTCCTTAAAAGTACCAAGGGACTTCAATGGGAAATGATATTCTTTCCTTTTTTTTTTTTTCTTTTTGAGACGGAGCCTCAAGCTATCCCCCTGGGTAGAGTGCCATAGTATCACAGCTCATAGCAACCTCCAACTCCTGGGCTCAAGCGAGTCTCCTGCCTCCGCCTCCCAAGTAGCTGGGACCACAGGCACCCGCCACAAC